>ML791888.1:131109-159105 GCA_009831015.1 Picea engelmannii
TAGGTTGTCATTGAATTCTACTATTGTTGCTTTCACGTAGGTTGGTTTGTGTTGTCACAGATTTGATTCTACAAGAGAATTGGAGTGAAGCAGGGACAACAAAGATACAAGGAAGTGATTCATAAGGTATGTTATCTATTCCTTTTCAAATAGTAAACTCGATGATTGCAACTTAGGGAAAGCGTCTTGTTCCATCTCGTTTTGTTATAGATACAGGTGGATCTAGGGGGATTAGTTCATGTCCGCATCTACTGATTTACCCAATAACAGTGTGTGTGTGTGTGTGTGTGTGTGTGTGTGTGTGTGTGTGTGTGTGTAATTATATTTACTTAACTAAACTACAATTATCTAAGTGAATGTTGCTTGTGCTAAATTATTGGAATTGAGGAATTTCGTGAACATTTGAAATAGTTTACTATCTTTTATGAAATGAATGGTCTTGTTGATTAGATTGGACACATACAAGAATTAAATTAGGTGTGATAATTATTTTCATTAGTACATGTACGAGTCTTGTATGTGCTAGCTATACATGTATGCCTTGCACATGTACACTAATTTATATAAGTGTTTTAAATTTATGATGTTGATTATTTGTTGTGGATGTATGAATCATGTGTCGTTACCCTTGTATTGTAAATTACTCTAACTTGGGGATGAAGTTTCTTGAAGGGTGGGTGTATGTAACAACCCAAACTGATTAATTTTATCATAGTTTCTAGTTTAAATTTAATTAATTATTAAAATATATTAAATGAGTCTTTTATTATTTTATTATTAAAAGGTGGGCGAAGTATTTAATGGGGGGATAAGGTTGTTGGGGAATTAATGAGGGGATAAGGTTGTTGGGAATTTATGAGGGGGATTTGAGAGAGGAGGATAAGGAAGAAGGGAAGGACTTGGAAGAGGATCTCATTTTTGGTTTGAGGATTTCTAAATTTCTGAAAGATGGAGGAGGAGGAGGAGGAATTGGAAAGAATTGTTTTGGGGAACTCTCACAGGGCACTGCTCTTGCTGGGAATTTTGGGATCAGGGGCCAAGAAACCGCAAGGATTCCTGGAGCTAGGGAGTCGGAGAGGTTGTTCCTAGTTGGTTGGGAGGTTAATATTCAGTCTGCGCAAGAACAAGAACATGATCAAACATAAAAGGGATTAGTTAACCAACCTGCAGATGGAGGTATGTATTATGTCATGGTTATCGTTATTTTGTTGTTGTTGTTATCATTATTTTGTTGTTGTTGTTATCATTATTCTATTGTTGTTGTTGATATTATTATGTTGTTACTATTTACTCCTAGTTTATCCCAAGTATAAGAAAATTATTAAAAGAAATTCTAAACTAAATTTTAGAAAACTTTTAATTATTTTGAGTCCTGAAAATAAGCAGGGTCTACATCGAGGAGATCTCACATTCAAACACATTAAACCAATATTTGTGGAAGGTTATATTATCCCTTCCGAGTGTTCATTTCAAACATCGTCTGGAGCAAACAGAGGTTCTCGTCAACTCATGGAAGCAAATCAACAACAGTTCTATGGAGATACAGTGAACATCTTCGGGCATGAGGAACAAAACTTCTAGTGGTCCAAAGCATATTCTTACTACTCATCCCCTTCCACCCAGAATGAAGTAATTTGGACCTCTAGAATTGCTCGTGCAAGTTGTGTCCCTCAAGTCTTTTACTGTAAGGAGGTGGTCTCTTGGTGCGCCGAGAGACATATTTCAAGCCAAAGAATTATTCCATTGCAGGACCACTCTCATGTTTCTTTGTCACCTCGGGTATTTCACAAGATGTTGAGACTGTTGGAGCCAACATTGACCTTCAAAGGAGAAGACTGCAAGGAGTTCCTAAAAATAAACGATAATTAGTTGGACCTCTTACCTGAGTTCCTGGAAGACCCGACGACAGTTCCTGAAGATATCACAAGGTTGCAAGTTAGTTCGTTTAGAAATACATTCTGGGAAATTGCCTAGTTGTTTATGAGGATAACAAGACAGGAATCCACAACAAGAATTTCCCTCGTGATTCTTTATATTTTGTATTTCACGGTCAAGGAACAAGCCATTTTTTATTGGGGGAAGTTGATTTCCATTGAAATATGTTCCCAATTGTCACGATTCAAACAGAAGAAGAAAATTTATATCATCTTACTTGTTTTTCGCGATAGCGCATTGATGTCAATTTCCAAAACCGTTTGTGTCCAAGAAGGTAAACTATGAATTAGACTTAGTAACCTTTCGGTACCAGGCCTTATGGAGGCACAAGGTCTCGCATTGTTTTTATGAGGTTTTTAATGACTTTGTCTCAATTTTCAAAGATGTATTATTAGGAAAGGATGCTCCCCAGATGTATGACCAGGCGACCAAGTTTTTGGACAAGAAGGGGACACTTGAACAAATGGAGAATTACAGTGTAATATTGATTTTTGTCTCCAAGGAAAATCATGCTTTCCTTCCATGTTACATTACAAACATAATGTTTTTTACAGAAATAACAACGCAATAGAACTACTAGTTGTGTTTTTCCAAGAGAAGAGAAAAAACAGTCCATTCATCTGCCTTGGAAAGCTGGGGACTTCGTGTTCAGGAACATCAATAAGATTGACGAATTCACAGGCCATTTCAACAACTTGAACCTAAGATATGTTGAAATACTGAGAGGGTTCGACCCTAATGGGATTTTTGTAGAACATTTACTAGCAGTTGGCTTCAACAATTATTTTATCCATGCACTCTTGAACGAAGACAGAGAAAATGACGAGAAAACTCATGCTCTTGACGTTAGTGACCTAGATACATTGCAAAGCACCAATGAATTGTACAAACAACAAGGAAAAGGCCCCGGTGAGAAGAGTGTCCAATCCGCAGTTGCCACTCCCAAGAGTACGACATCCCGCAACATCACTCCAACGACCCAGCCTAGTAAGAAAGAAACCCACAATTCTTCAAATGGAGGAGGAGATAAGAACCCTCCTCCGGATAAAATTGATAGTTCTTACAAGCTTCCCATGAGGAAGAAGATAAAAAGCGTTGTGCAAGAAGCGGAAGAGCTCGGAACTGAAAGTGATATACATGTCTTCTCCCTTGAAAACATGGAACTTGACATTGATATCGAAAACATATTCCCCAATGTTGATCAGCCCGAGGACATGATCCACCATAATCCCCTAATGGAAATAGTTGAGACTGACATTTTTGATGAAGATGAATCCTTCGTATTCCAGAGCGTTGTTTTTTACAGTAAATCTAAAAATTTAATTATTGAAAAGAGAGATGTAAGAAATAAGAAAGCAAAATCTCGTTCAAAGATTAACCTTAGGAACATGTAGTCGTCCCAAATCTCCTGAATTCACCGAGGAACCCAAGATGCTCTTGATGATTCCATTATAGGCCTTGAGGTGGAGAATGCCAAACTAAAGGACCAAATCAAGGAATTGGAGGAAGATTTGATTCCTATCCCATTGCTTGCCAGTCCTTTAGCAATAACTTTGCATGCCACCCATGCAACCAAGTTAAAAGGATCCTCCAACCTCCTCACATCGTGTAGAGGCTATGTGGAGAAGAATATCAAGAAAACAATGGAGCTAATTACTGAAGCCTGGGAAACATCAAAAAGTATAACTTCCTTTGGAACGAGGGCACATGCCCTCCAGGAATATTTGTAGGCAGATTTTAAAAATGAAGAAGGTTTCTATCTAGACGTGGTCATCCCTTTTAGCATCAAAGTCACCAACATGATAGAAATGAGAAGAAGAGAAGAAGATATCCCCTCCCCAAACCGGATCAAACAATTAAATGCATGCTGGAAAGAGAAAGTTAAGAACCTACATCTCATTGTCCTATCATGTGAACAAGTCATATCAAAGAAAGCAAAATTATTCAGAAAGTTGATCAAAATAGACTCAGCCGGAAGTACCAACGAGGTTCAAGACCCCAAATTAATTATCAACTCCTTATTCTTAACCAAGAAAGCCTTCAATGAAGAAGTTGATAATTTTAAGGGGTTGTATTTAGAAAAGTTTTACAACATCCTTGAATATGATGAGGATGACATGAACAACTGGCTAGTGGACTATTCAGTAAAAAATGAAGAAATTGAACAGGCTCTGTGTAATCTTTCTATCGATTTAAGGGAATTAGAAAGCGAGCTTTTCAACATTAAAAACCAACATGAGATCAATGTGGCCCCCATGAGAAGCTACATTGAAGAATGGCTCCAAGGGGCAATCGACAAGCTCACCGACGAAGGGCAACAAGCGGTTGGAACGATTCCAGTGATCGTCAACAAGAGCAATAAAAAAGCATCAGCAAGCAAATAGAAAAGGGGGAGAGAGATACCATCATAGTACTGATCACATCCTGCTTTCTTTATCAATCCATTTATTCCACCTCTTTAAATAAAAATGTCTAACCAAAGACTGATAACTTCCAATTTCTTCTTTTCAAGTCTTGTTGTCTACCGTCGCCCACTTCTTCTTTCTACAGTCCTATTTATTGTACTTATTTTTTTTATGGTCTGTAGTAGCCCCAATCCTAGTCTATATGACAAATGCATTTAAATTTTGAGGAATATGTAACAGACATTATTATTTTTTGAGAAATTTCAAAGAAAACTATTCCGGGAACAATCTCGACGGTGCCTTGTAACCCTGTTTTTGGAATGCAAAGTTAGTTTTATTTATGCATGTCGATCATCTTCTTTTATTTTTATGTGCTCAGAAATATTTATCTTAAACTATGTTGGATGTCAGGAAATTGTGTTTATTTAATTTGAGTGTTTAATGTCTGTGATTCCTGGTCCTATTTTCCAAGAACCTTTATTTCAAAAAACAAAACAAAAAAACATTTTCTATCGTTTTGTATTGCTTTAAGTCATTACGACATACTTTCTCTAAGTCCCACATTTGAACTATACATGCCCTAGGAAAAACTTAAAGAGGAGTACCACATCTATAAAAACGCAGTAGGATTGACATCCTCATTAGGTTGTCATTTCGGTCCTAACAAATTCAAGGGTCAACAGACTTGTAAATACATCGGCAAGAATATCTGCAGAAATAAAAACCTTCAAATTTTTTTATCATTGCCAAAAAACAATCAACTGGATAGACATGTTACAAATATATCAGTTGGTACTATACTGAACTGTCATAGGCATCTTACAAATATTTTAGTTCTTACAAATATTTCAGTTGGATAGGCATGTTACAAAGATGCCCTCTTCCTGGAGAGAAATTGCAGATCAACCTCTGTAAAGTGGGCTTGTTGCTCACGGACAAAAGTTTTAGGAAAATGGCATTTTCCTCTGTCTCGACACCTTCTTTTCACACAATTTAAATTAACTTCAATGAGTTGAAAACTCGTGAAAATAAACAATCATGTTAGGCATGTGTTAATATATAGAAAAAACTAGCAAACACAAAGGTCACACGAGAAGATCGAAGAATTTTTGACACTAAACACATTTAAAAAAAAAATTACATGGGTTTTTTTGCCACCATATATAACTTTATTTATCCTAACACATATAGAGACACACAAGCCATATGATCTATTTAATAGAATGAAATGGATGTTGCTTACTTTGTCCATGGGAAAAATTAAATAATTGACTATGGAAATTGAAGTTAACTCTAAATATTGGGATGCAAGTCAGTTGGAAGTATATAAAGATCATTATAAATGAATTTCATAAATACATTAAAGAGATAAAACCTACAATGTAGGAATGGAAATTTCCAAGATGGCAAGTCAGACTCCAAAAATATATCAAGTTACAAGTGATGGGGATATCTCTGCTTTTTAGTAGCTATCCGTTGCACTACTAGTAATAAGAAAAATTACATAATCTTATTAAGAAAATAAAAGCAAGATGGATTATGCAAAACACAGTATAATTAGAATGAGAATACTTTCAAAAACTAAATGGTTTCAATGCCAAAATTGCTCTAGGAGATTAACGCTTGGGCACCTTCTCTTTCTGAAATGAATGTGAGTCGTTGATCAGTTTCCAATGTGCGATCTAGGAGACCCTAGCACTTTAGCATCCCTGCTAAAGTTTTGCCAGCCTGCCAATTTTAGAACTCCCCTGGCCATATTTAGCAATGGAACAAATTTCTCACAAAGTGACTTTCTCGATGATTACTTGTTGATCGATATCTGGAGTCATGTAGCAACATGACGTCTTATGGTTGATGTGTCACAGAGTGCCACGTGTCCTTTTCTACATGGATACCACCTATCCTGCATGTTGCTTGCCACGTGTCCGCGACAATTTCCATGTGTCTCTGGTACTTCAGGCTTCTCATTCTCCCACGGTCCCTCCATACTTGTGCATTTATTCCCATTCCAAACAGACCATGCAACCCTTGTTCTCCATTTAAAATCAAAATTAAAAAAAAAAATGAAACAATAAAAATAAAATAATGCTCTCAAATATATTATCTTCATTTAAGCACGTTGATGAAAATTTCTTGGAAGGATTTTGAATTTTAGAAGCACGGGATTTTTGTGATGAACCAGAGTCGAAGGGGGACGCACATGGAAGCATCCATGTATTATCTTTTAGGAAGTGGTATCTATCCTCTATTTTTTTCAGTTCTCTAATCTCTTAGATTTCTCGTGAAGGTGTTTCTCTCCTGGTTTAAGAATGGTTTCCTTTCAAGCTACTTTAGGGGAGTATTGATGGCCTCACTTTGTTTGCCAAAGTTTGCTATCTGGTGATCCATATTTTATGAGCAAAACGAAATGAATACAGATTATTAACATGTGCTTAACACAAAATAACAGAGATACAGTAAAACTGGTTTTCTATTCAATAACGAAATAAGTTGAAACTGTAAAATGCAGCGGAAACAAGCTTGTTGGAATGGTGACGGTTTATCTCTGAGAAGAGATGTGACGGTTGCGCGCATTCGCAAGAAGAAGATTACAATGAGGATATGAAGGCCTTTTTACAATAAGCAAGAATTCTAAAAACCCTAGACATCCAAAAACATAACCCTAGGAGATGAAGCGCCAAAAGTAATGTGGGCCCCGTTTGGGTAAGTTAGTACATCAACTTCCCGGGGTCGTAACTTTTGCATACGATCTCCGTTTTAGGCTTGTGATAGCCCGTTGGAAAGGTATCATTGAAGAGATTCATTTTTGGGGATAAATAATTCCTTCAACTAACATTGAGGAGCTCGATCCCAAAAAACCTTTATTTAGGCCCTCAAAATGGCCTCGGAAGTTAAAACTGCTAAAAATATTAAATTGCCAAAATTGTTAGAAAATTGTTTTGAGCCAATTGGAAAAGGTGGGTAGCCACTGATATCCATATGGATCAATAATCCCTCCTTAGGAAGTAATGGTCTCCATTGCATTGAGGTCCCCCATCAGATGAGGAAATTTCTGTTGAATTTGGCCCCGGGTGAGCCACTTGCCTTGGTGCAGGAGCTGCCCTGCTTTGACGACTCGATAAAGTTGGATCCTTTGTTGTCAAGTGCCCTTGATATGTGTGTCCAAAATATGATCATTGGATTCCTGTTGTATGCAGTTTGGGTTGAGCTATGTTGGTGTCAGTTGTTCTTCTACTTCTGAGGTGTCCAATAATGGTGGGAAATAAGGGTGAAGGAGATCCACATTGAGCACTGGGTGTAGGCCAAGGAAAGGAGGAATGTTGAGCTCAAAAGCATTATCCCCCACAGCCTTGGTGATAGTGTATAACCCATAATGGAGTGGGCGAAGCTTCCGATGGGTTCCTGTAAGGCATTCTTTCTACAAGTGCAACCAAACTTTGTCGCCCACCTGAAACTTATGTGGCACCCGATGTTGATCATGGCATTGTTTGTACTTGTCATTGGACTTCTATAGGATATCCTGAACCTGTTGGCAGATGTGTTGGATCCTCTCAATGAACCGAGTGACTTTGTCAACTTCAATTGGAGCAGGAGATGAGTCAGTCGAGGTGACCACAAGGGGAAGTGCAACATCTATGGGACCCAATGGTTAGAATCCCAACCCCACCTGAAAGGGGTTGTGTCCAGTTGAGTTATGCAATTCTCGATTATAGTTATGTTGGACATAGGGAAGGCTCTCATCCCATGTGTGAGGGTGCTTTGAATTATACATGTGGAGGATATGCACAATAATTCAATTTACAACCTGAGTTTGGCCATCTGTCTGGGGGTGGAAGGTTGTGGATTTGGTGAGCTTGGTGTCTAGCAGTGACCAGAGGTTCGACCAGAATGTGTTGAGAAATCGTCTGTCCTGATCTGAGACAATGGTTTGTGGGATTCCAAAATGTACCCAGAATTGTTCAAAGAAGAGCTTGGTAGTGGCCTCTGTTGTGATGCTCTTCCTGCAGGCAACCAGAATTGTCATCTTAGAAAAGCGATCAACAACCACAAAAACACAGTCATTTTCCCGCTTGGTGGACGGGAGGCCCTACATGTAGTCCATTGAGATGGATTCCCATGGCCTGTCAAGAGTAGTAAGAGGGGTGTACATGCCATGTTTCTTAGTGGTCGGTTTGGCAATAGCACAGGCAGTGCAGGACCTGATATACTTGTTGACCTCATGTTGAAGTTTCGGCCAGTATAAATTTTTATGTAGCATCGCCATTGTCTTTTCGACGTCGAAGTGACCTGCCACCCGACTGTAGTGGGCTTCTCAGATCATCTTTGCTCGCTCACTTGATGGAACACAGATATGACCCAGATGACACAACAACCCATCCTAAAGATGGAAATTATTGACAACTATGTTTGCACCCAAGATTTGGTAGGTGGTGGCGAAGTCAAGGTCTGTCTCATAGAGTTAGGGCCATCCATATGTCTCATGGCCACAAGAGTCTAGCATCGTGGTGAGTGTCGCGACTGGCGGTATTCTCAGGCAATTAGCGACGCGATTGGTGCTTCTTGTTTTATACTTGATGTTGAGGTGGAATTGTTGCAAGTATGTGGACCACTTTTGATGGCGGTCATTCTGCAATTTTCCCTGTGTCTACATGAACTGCAGTGGCTTATGATTAGTGTGGATGACTGTCTCCTTTCCAAGAATGTAATGTCTCCACTGGAGGTAGGCTTGCACAATGGAGTACATTTCTTTGTCGTAAGTAGGGTACTTACGAACAGTATCTGACAGTGTCTCACTATGATAGGCCACAGGGTGGTTGTGCTGAGTGAGAACGACGCCCACAACATAGTCTGAAGCATCTGTCTTGATCTCAAAGGGATGTTGCAAGTATGGTAGTGAAAGTACCGGGGCTGAGCACAAGAAATGGTTAAAATAATTGAACGCTTGTTGTTGGGTCCGACCCCACGCAATTTTTTCCTTACCACCACCCTTGTTTATTTGTCTGAGGGCCCATGCAATATGGGAGAATCCCAACATGAACCTGTGGTAGAAATTGGCAAGTCCCAAGAAGCTTCGAAGCTCAGTGAGTGTTTTTAGGGCTGGTCAATCATGGATGACTTGGATCTTGGTTGGATCCACATGTACGCCATGTTGATCAATGATGTAGCCCAGGTAATGGACTCGATCCATGCCGAAGGAGCATTTCTCCAAGTTGGTGTATAGCTTGTGTTGCCGCAGAGTGTGCAAAACCTGTTGAATATGTTGCAAGTGTTCAACCCAAGTCTTGTTGTAAATTAGAATGTCGTCTAGATACACCACTACAAAAGTATTGGTGAATGGTTGCAGGATATCATCCATCATATTCATGAAAGTGGTTGGGCCATTTGTCAAACCAAAGAGCATGACCAACCATTCAAAAAGGATTTCCTTTGACTTGAAGGCAGTCTTCCATACATCTGTCTGTTCTATCAGGACCTGGTGGTAGCCAGACTTCAGATCAATCTTACTGAAGTATTTGGCCTCTGTGAGTTGATCAAGGAGATCGTCAATTCGGGGAATCAGGTACTGGTTTCTGACTGTGATTTTATTCAGAGCCTGGTAATCAATACAGAGTTGCAAGGTTCCATCTTTCTTCTGTACCAACACAATTGGGTTCCCGCATGGTGATGTGCTAGGGCATGTGTGCCCCTTGTGGAGAAGTTCTTGGATCTGTCACTTGATCTCCTCATTCTCTAACAAAGAGCGATGATATACTGGCCCATTGGGCAGTGGTGCGTCGGGGGTTAGATCGATGGGGTGCTTGACCTATCAGTGCAGAGGTACCCCTGTAGGTGAGGAGAAAATATCTGAGTATTCCTCCATGACCTTATTTACTTACTTCTGTTGTGTGGAGAGGTCGGTCGCAAAGACCCTGGATGTGGTTGTGATCTTTCGCTTATTCTGAGAGCGAATCACAAAGAAGACAAACTTCCCCATCTGGGATATGACCTTCCTGCATTTCTTAGCAGAGATCAAGGAAATAGCACTAGGTGGGACTACCTCGACTATCCTGTACAATTTCCTGTTCAAAGTAATAATAACACTACGAGGCCTAGACTCATATACAACATGATGTTTCCATAAATAAGGTTGGCCCAAAAGAACATCACAAACTTCGAGAAGAGAAACATCACACAATACCTTGTCTTTGAAGGGCTTGATGTCGTACGACAGTCGACACTGTTGGTTGACGTAGAGATCACTTCCTTGGCGAAGCCATCCAATGGTGTAGGGTTGTGGGTGTGGCGTTGTTGGCAGGGCCAACCGCTTGACGACCTCTGCTGAGATGAGGTTCTTTTGGCTACCGCTATCAACGATGAAGTGCAGTGAGGTGCCTTTTACCCACATCTGTGAATGGAAGAGGCGCTCTCCTTCTTCTGGCTCGTCTGGTTCACCAGGATGGAGCTTGGTGGTAGCAACGGTGGCACTGGGTTCCACGTCAATGATCTATCTTCCCCTTTCTGGTTCTAGCTCAGAGTCAGAATCGGCATCTGATTCAGAGGCTTTCACATCGGCCACCAGCGATTTTTTTGAGCGGCAGTCAACAATGTTATGCCAAGGGCTCTTATGGAAGTCACACCACTTCCCGGTATCTTTCTTTATATTTATGGTGCCCTTCTTTGCTTGCGGCTTGGACTGGTAGTCCTGATACTATCCATCTTTTCTTTGTCCTTTGTTCTGTGGTTTGGGGCCGCCCTTTCCTAGTTTTTGTTGTGAGGGGTTCCCAGGCCCAAATTGTTGCGTCTTTTGTTTAATCTTCTACTCGATTTTGACGGCATATCGGTAGGTCGCGCCCAAGGATGAGATGTCCAGAAATTCCATTTCGGTCTGGATGTATCTATGCAGAGCACCGCAATACTTGAGCATCAGATGTTGCTCTGAATCTTTGATACCCATCTTGGTGCACAAGGTATGGAAGATATTTGTGAAATCTGGCATTGCTTGGTCTCTTTCTTGCCGCAGTGTGGTCCATTTGGTATACAGGTCGTCATAACTTCCGACAGGGTAGTATTTTTCCTTCATAACATCCCTGAAGGATTCCCAGGTGGTCGTGACTAAAAATAATGAGGTTTCCTCTGTTTCCTTTTTCTCACATAAATTTTCCCACCAATCTTTGACATGGGGAACGACTTTGAGGAGTGCAAAAGTAATATTTTCTCTATTCGAAAAGTTATGGACAGAAAAATACACTTCTAGTAGATTCAACCACTTGTATACAACATCTGCATCTATCTGACCTTCAATATAGGAATATCAAAGTTTATTTTTACCTTGAAGAGGGCGGCGCCTCCGTTCAAAGAAGATGTGTCGCTTGTTGGTAGTCGCCGAAGGATTTGCACGAAACTATCCATCATCTCGTTCCTCTGTTGCGTGAGGGCTTCCTCTATCAACAGTTTGAAAGAATCTCTTGTCTCGTCATCTTTTTTTTCTCCTGCCATGAGAGGTCGATTAGGCGTGCGAGAGATTTTGTCCTCAAGATAAACAAGCTTGAGACCCAACTCTTTGTACTCTGACCTCGTTGGGGACATGCATTAAGATGACAAGGAGCAAACCGCTCTGATACCACTGATCCGGATTTTATGAGCAGAACAAAATGAATACAAATTATTAACAAGTGATTAACACAAAATAACAGATATACAATAAAACTGGTTTTCTATTCAATAGCGAAATAAGCTGAAATTGTAAAATGCAGCAGAAACAAGCTTGCTGGAACGGTGGCGGCTTATCTCTGAGAAGAGATGTGACGACTGCACGCATTCGCAAGAAAAAGATTACAATGAGGCTCTGAAGGCCTTTTTACAATAAACAAGAATTCCCAAAACCCTAGACATCCAAAAACCTAACCCTAGGAGATGAAGCGCCAAAAGTCATGTGGGCCTCGTTTGGGTAAGTTAGTACATCAACTTCCCAGGGTCGTAACTTTTGCATACGATCTCTGTTTTAGGCGTGTGATAGCCTGTTGGAAAGGTATTATCGAGGAGATTCATTTTGGGGGCTCAATCATGCTTTTAATATCATTGCAGAGCTCGATCCCTAAAAACCTTTATTTAGGCCCTCAAAATGGCCCCGGAAGTTAAAACTACTAAAAATAGTAAATTGCCAAAATTATCAGAAAATTATTTTGAGCCAATTGGAAAAGGTGGGTGGCCACCAATATCCATCTAGATCAGCTCGTTAGGTGGCTTTGTCCCGTAGGTTGATTTTCCACTAAACTCCTTTTCTTTTACTTCTATTCTCGGTAACTGATTCTATCTGCACTTCGTATTAATCCTATTTATTATTTTATTTGAGGTGGCTCCTTGTTTTTCTCCCGACGTCCTATCTTTTTTTTGGTTTTTTTTAGTGGAGCCCTGGTGGCTGGCTTCATGACCCATCCTAGGTTAGAAGGTATAAACGCTGACGTCCAAGCTCTGATGGGAGAGGAGGATGAGGGGATTTGGCAGGTTGAGGGTCTTTCCAGCTCTGTCGACTCTCTTAGCAAAAGTACTTCTACCTTAAAGACTTCACCTAATCCTCTATCCTTCCTTTCGGGGTTACCTAAAATTCTTTCTTCCTCGGAACGTCTTCCTTCTGAAAACTTGTCTGGTCTCTCTAATGTCCCCCTGGGAAAGCCTACATACCAACCTGCTTTAGTTCTAAGAGAGAATCTGTCGCGGGACTCCATTGATGCCCTTAGTGGCAAAGAGAAT
The DNA here is from genome assembly GCA_009831015.1 of Picea engelmannii. Lineage (NCBI taxonomy): Eukaryota > Viridiplantae > Streptophyta > Pinopsida > Pinales > Pinaceae > Picea > Picea engelmannii. The sequence goes on from ML791888.1 coordinate 144,180, forward strand.
AAGAGACACCAACGCAGGGGTGGGTGTCGTTTTTGGATGCCAAACAAAGTGGTTTGTAAAATGGTTTTAGGCTCAGATATCTGTTTGGCCGAGACTTGTAGATTGTCCATTTTCGGTCCGGTGGGGAGACTTTCATACAAAAACTTGAGTAATATGTCGCTACCCCTGTGGGTTGAACAGATATGGAAGCCTCTCCTAGGTTATGTTCCTGATTTCTTGCCATTAACAAAAGGGCGGTTCAACTTCCTTTGTCGTTCACCAGAAGACGCTACTCGCTTATTGGAAAAAAATAGGATTATTGGCGGGAGTAGTCTAATGTTGAAATGCTAGCGAGTCGCCTTCGACCCGCAGATGGAGTATTTTCATCACCGACACCTGTGGGTTCTTTTTCCTAGTCTACCATGGCATTTTTGGAATCCTGTTTCTCTACAAGATATCAAGAATTCCTTGGGGTCTTTCATTGCGGTCGATGAGCCTGTGCTCCAAGCAAGTTCACAGAAAATGGCAAAAGTGTTAGTCGCCATGGATATACACTTTGGACTTCCTGAAGTACTTGAAATATAATGGTGAGGTAGAAGTATTCGACAACATTTGGACTACCTTGGTTTACCGTTTAGATGCACTATTTGTAGAAGTACAGGCCACCTGAGACGAGACTGTAATGGATTTAAAGAGGAGGAGGAGGAAACTAAATATTTTTCCCTTTACTAGCCTTCACCTGATTTGTCTCAGGGAACAAACTTCTCCGGCCTAGTCTCCTTTCAGTTTCCACAGGAAGATCCAAAACCGACAATATTGGAAGACTCTGTCACGAGTAAGATAAAAAATATTTGCCCCTATCTTTTTTCTTCCCTGACTCAACTTGAAATAGATGCTTTGGAGGAGTCAGATTGGTTAAAAAGTCATACGTATGGTGTTGATGCATCATCTCTTGTGGAACATAGCTCTCCTATAAAGTCTAGTACTGCATTGGATACAGGAAATAATCATGTCCACACTTCAACTGGTATAGCTTCTCCTATTGACCCGAATCCTTCCACTTTTGTTCCTTCCTCACCTGTCCTATTTGTATCTCCATCGGCACCCAACCTTCTCTCTTGTTTACCTTGTTCACCTATTGATGAGTCACCGATTCTACCAAGTTATAAAGAACCGGAGGAAGACGAGCCTACCCTCCATGATGTTTTGGATTCATTTTTACCCTTTATAAGGGACCCCAATTTCTCGATCAACCTTCCTATCTACCTTGGAAACTCCATTTTGAACCCGAGTGACTCCATGGGTGAGTCTAGTAACTCGCTTCCATAAATCGCAAGTGTTGGGAAAGAATTTGTTTGGTCTAGGGGCATAGGGATTGATTACTCCCCTGTCAAAACAAGAAGTGCCAGGAAAAAGGCTAATGTGGAGGTCCCTTCGACTACAGATTCAACACTTTCCACTAACAGTGGGGCACTTAGAGCAATGAAGGCCCCTGTTCGTGCCACATGATGATTTTACTCTCTCTTAATTTTAGAGGGACCGAAGGCACCCTAAAAGCAGCCTCCTTTCGAAGTGTTTTGGAAAAAACCCTCCCTAATATGGTATTTCTTCAAGAAACTCTTGTCTCGGCTCAAAAATCCAGATCTTTTATGCAAACCTTCCCTCCAAATTGGTATTGTGTAGCTGTGAACTCTTATGGAACGTCGGGTGGATTGTTGGCTTCATGGGACCCAAGTCTTTTCACTTTGGTTCCTTCCCTCACTATCATTGGACTCTTATTGACAGGTACATGCTTATCTAACAATATGGAGATTGCTTTTCTTAATTGCTATGGGTCGTGCATGGATAAAAGAATGTTTTGGAACCTAGTGGCGGATTCTGGACTTTTAAGTATAAAAAATCTTATTTTAGAAGGGGACCTTAATATTACTTTGGCGTCGGTTGAAATATGGGGTGGAGGTGTTGTAGTGGGGTCATCGGATGATTTTTACAAGCTTCTCTTTCAGAACAAAAGTCTTATTGATATTGAGCCAGTTAAAGTTGTTCCTACTTGGAGGAACAGTCGGTTGGGTACAAATTCTATTTGGAAGTGCCTTGACAGATTTCTTGTATCTGAAGATCTTCTTTCGAATATTGACCACTATAAATCATGGGTGGAATACCCTTATGTTTCTAACCATGCACCAGTGCTAATACAATTGGATTTCTGCCCTTTATTCAGAGCATACCCTTTCAAATTCAACTCACTTTGGTTGATGGAACAGGATTTCTCAGAGATAGTTCACAACCTCTGGACTGATAAAAAATTCTTAATTGAAAGCAGCAAACAGAAATGTTTGGTTTGGAAACTTAAAGAGTTAAAGGTCTGTACAAAGAATTGGATAAAGGATTGTAAATTAAAGGAAATATCCCACCTCGCGCAGATAGATCGGGATATAAAACACCTGCTTCAACCTGACTCTAGAGTTCTGAGAACTGCACAGGAGGAATACAAATTAAAAGAACTTGAACTGTGCAGAAACAAGTATTTAAAAAGGAAAGAAGAAATTTGGCACCAAAGAAATCGTGCCATCCGAATAAAGAGTGGTGATAGTAATACTAAGTTCTTCCACAGTTTTGCAAATTTCAGAAGAAATAAAAAATTTGTATGGGAAATAAAAGACGAATTTGGTAATGTCCACAGAGGTCGGGAAACTCTTAAGTCATAAGAAACAAATTATTTTAAATCATTTTTCAAAGCTCATGATCATTTACAGATAGTGGACCAGGTTAAAGTTGTTAGCCTCTACAACGATTTCATTACTGGGGCAGAAGAAAAAACTTTATATCTCCATGTGGAGTGTTTTGAATTGAAAGCAATTCTCTCTTTATTTAAGCGTGATAAGAGCCCGGGGCCCGATGGGTGGACGGTTGAGTTTTTCTCTCATTTCTTTGACCTGGTAGGTGGTGATCTCCTGGAGATGGTGGAAGAAACGAGAACTAGAGGTCTAAATGCAAGTGGCCTAAACTCTACTTTCTTGGCATTAATACCAAAAGGAAATGATCCATAGACTTTTGGTGATTATAGGCCAATTTCATTATGTAATCTATGTTATAAAATAATCACTAAGATTATAGAAAACAGGCTGAAACCTTATCTGTCGAAGTCACTATCCAAAGAGCAGCTGGGATTTTTGAAAGGCTACCACATTCAGGATGCTATCGGTATGGTCCACGAATGTATTCACAGTATAAAAAAAAAAGAGTTTAAAATCACTGGTTCTAAAATTGGATATTCAAAAGGCTTATGATTGTATCAATTGGGACATGTTAAGGATGATTCTGATTCAGATCGGTCTGGGCATTGATATGACAAAGTGGATAATGAGTTGCATCAGTTCATCGACATTTGCAGTCTTACTAAATGGGGAGGCCACTGAATTTTTTTAAAGTGGAAGAGGACTTCGCCAAGGTTGTCTCTTATCGCCTCTTTTATTTATACTAGTCATAGATGGGCTCAACCTCTTACTAAAAGAGGGACAAAACAAAGGCTTGCTGACAGGTATTAAAGCATCTAGGACTTTAAGAATTCTACACATTTTGTTTGTAGATGATTTTGTTATTATGTCTAATGCTACTTTAAATGAATGGTGGGAAATAGACAAGATTGTTAAACTTTTCTGTTTAGCATCTGGTTTATTGGTTAATTTACAAAAATCGACGGTGCTCCACGAAGGCCTTTCGTATCAAGAGCTAGATCATTTTAATCATTTCTTTCCTTTTTGTTTCACTGACCTGTCTGTTGGTTTCAAATATCTTGGATATCATTTGAAAACAGGGATTCAACGAATAGAAGACTGGAACTGGATGCTACAGAAATTTGAAAGAAAGATTGGGAATTGGTGTTACATATGGTTGACATTGGGGGGTCGCCTTACTCTTCTAAAATATGTTTTAGAATGCTAGTATGTTTACTAGATGTCACTTGAGATTATTCCAACTACTGTTTTAAATAACCTGAGAAAGGTCATGTTCAATTTCCTTTGGAAAGGAAATTTCGATTCAAAATCTTTTCATCTTTGCAAGTGGTAAAGTCTAACCTTACGAATGTATTATGGAGGATGGGGTTCGAGGAACTTATTCAATTTCAACAAGGCATTGGCGGCGCACACACTCTGGCGAGTCCTAAGGCATGAGGGTATATGGCATAAAGTTATAGTTGATAAATATTTACCTCATACTACGATCAAAAACTAGTTCAAGTCTCCTTCTTTCATCTATTTGTCGGCATCCAGATTCTGGAGAGGACTACTAAAGACAATCCACTGGATTACACATTGGCTAAGTTGGTCTCCGAGAACTGGTCATCTCATCGAGATTGGTAGAGATTGCATCCTGGGCATGGGTAAAATGTCTATCCTTTCTCCTTCACTTATCTCTGCCTTAAAAGATCGAAATATCAATTCGCTTCATCTGGCTAGATCTGTCGTGGACAACCAATCTACTTCTTTGTGGCTTTCAAGCGGGGAGTTAAATTTAAATGAAGCTTTGGGAAAGGAGTGGAATACATTCCGGAGAAACCTCATTGACTCCAGATATTTCATCCAAGATAGAGAAGACGAGATCATCTGGACTGGGGGCGACAACTCTGGTTTAATTACTGTTAAGAACATTTATCAGGCCATTTTATCTACACAGGGAATACAAAAGATTCGGGGATGGCGAAAAACTTTCTGGAAATGGAACCTTCAACTCAAGATTAAGTGTTTTCTCTGGTTAGCGGTCGAGAACAAAATCTTGACATGGGAAAATTTAATGGCGCGAGGATGGGAAGGTCCTTAGCGATGCTATCTCTGCAAGAATGAAATTGAAAACACAGATCATATTTTTATCCATTGTGTCTTCACAAAATCAGTATGGGAAAGATTGGCAGTGCTTCTCAACTTCAAATTGTGTTGGAAGGGGAATCATTTATCAGAATGTATGCATTCCTGGGTTAGCGATAAAACGGTTCCATTATTGATTGCATCGCATACTTGTTGGTTCACATGGATTGAAAGAAATTTAGCGATCTTTGAAGAAGGACTCCTTCAATTCACTCAGTGATTCCAAAGATCTTAGGCCTTCTTAGTCATGGACAAAAAGTTCAGAATATCAAACAAGGATATTATTTCTTCCTGGTTCGATGGAGCGGCCCAGATGGACGGTCAAAAATGTGGAGCTAGTGGCATCATAAAGACCCCAAACTTGCTAGTATACAAACGGTTATTAAATTGTGGCACGGGCACAAATAATAGAGCAGAATTATTGGGCATTTGGGCGTCCCTTAGACTGGCACTCCATCTATCCATTCGAATAATTCAAATCCCGAGGGACTCAAAAGTCATAATTGATTGGCTTAATGACAGAGCCAGATTCCAATCGAGCTCTTTGGAAGGATGGAAGGACAAAATAAAAGCATTGATCAAATCCTTTCAGGTTATTATTTTTTATCACGTAGTTTAACATAGACGCTGATAATCTTTCAAAGTTGGCGCTGAAGGAACCTATTGGCAGAATTATCTATTCTCAGTGGGTAAATGGGGATGAAGGACCCAAAAAAATTCTCAGTCTTTACTAAACAATCTGTCAGTGGTCCTACAGGTGTCCCCTTGGCAGAAAGTCTCACGACAACATGATTTTTGGAGAACTTTATCGTGAAATCTCAGTTTATAGTTTGACAAAACTTGTCATCATTTTTGGGATCTAATGATGTTTCTTTATCTATGTATCAAGATTATAGATTCCCTTTTTCTTTTTTTTTTGCTATTTTGAAACTATCCAACACATGTTATCATTTTTTTGTCAATAAACTATTTTGAGACTATCCAACACATGTTATCAATCTTTGTCAATAAACTGATATGTAAACAAATTATATCATCTTAATATAATGGGGAAAATTTTCTATTCAAAAATAAAAACACACTGATGACAAGAACCAAATTCAATTGTAATTTCTTTTCATGCTGATGACGAGAACCAAATTCAATTGTAATTTCTCTTCAAGGAGATGACGAGAACTCTATAAAGGAGATGCTTACAACACGAGAAAAATGCCTTGCTTCATACATTCCCCGCCATGAATAACGAAACATTTGATTGGCCTGCGATTTGCTTTATTGAAATGCACGGACGTCGGTGCAAATTGATTGACATATAATAATACTGAATCACAGAGCATAAACCGCACGGCTCTGCAGATTCAATGAACCTCAGAGCGGTTAAAATATTTTGAAGATTTTACCTGTAAAATAATTTTAGGTTTTATTTATATCTACGGGACTATTCAAAAAAAAAAAACTATAATATGGGCTCCGATTCCAATAGAAAATCCAAAGGTTGCTGGAGGGCACATGTCTTTCTTTTCTGTTTTAGATTTTTCATTGTTCCTGGCCATCGAAACCATCGATAACTCTTTATTCGCCTATATACAGAGTACAATAGGTCCAGGATCTTGAATCCTACCATTGATATTGTCTTCTTGGAGGTGAGCTCATATCCACCGTTCTATTGATGGTAGACTGGATCATTGTTGATGCATCTCTCACAAACTGTCAACTTGCCCAGGGTTTAATCAGGGTTTGAAAGTTGAAGGAAGGCAGGCAAACAGATTAAGTTGCTTGACGATGAAGCTGCGCGGTAGAAATTCCATTGCAGTTGCAGTAGCGGCGGTGGTGGTTGTTCAATTCGTAACAATAATATGTTGGGATGTGGTGGTGGTGGGGAGCTTGGAAGCGGAAGCGTTTCCCAGAGAGGCACTGCCGTCGGAATCTGGGTATCTGAATATAGAAGGAAAGAGCGGCGCTCGGATGTTCTATGCATACTACGAGGCCATCTCCCCTGAAAAACAGCTGTCTGATACTCCCATTCTTCTGTGGCTGCAAGGAGGTCCCGGCTGCTCTAGCATGATCGGAAATTTTTACGAATTAGGCCCCTGGAGAGTAAGCCCAGATGTCCGTTTGCATCAGAATTCTGCGCCTTGGAATCGTATGTTTGGCTTACTGTTCTTAGACAATCCTATTGGGAGCGGCTTCAGCATTGCCCCCTCCGAGGAATACATTCCTACCAATCAGGACGAGGTTGCCAAGGACTTGTACGCTGCCCTGCAAGCGTTCTTCGACCTGAATCCCCTGTTTCGCAAGCGCCCGTTTTATGTAATGGGCGAGAGCTATGCCGGAAAGTATGTTCCTTCCCTGGGCTTGTACATGCTCAACCAGCTGGACAATAACAGGGTATTGCCATTGCGACTGGATGGACTGGCCATCGGCGATGGATTAACCCATCCTGTCGTGCAGGTGCAATCGTACGCCTCTGTTGCATACGCCGTGGGACTCATCGATTCTCAAGAAAAGCTCCACCTCGAAGCTCTGCAGCAGAAGGCGGCGAACCTCACCCGCCAGCAGAAATGGAAGGCTGCCCACATTGCCAGAAATCGCGTCATCAAACGCCTGAAGAACGTTACAGGCCTGGCCACTCTGTACGACATGAGGAGGACGACGCCCTATTACACCTCCGAGAATGGAACCCATTACCTCTCCCTGTTCATGAATCAGCCTGCTGTCAAAGAAGCCCTGAAGGCGGATGGTCATACCAAATGGAAGGACTGCAGCAAGGTGGTGGGCGAGAGAATGGGCGAGGACGTGATGAAAAGCACTAAGTGGAAGGTGGAAGCCCTGGTGCGGCGGAGGCCAGTCCTGTTGTATCAGGGCCAATTCGACGTGCAGGAAGGCGTTTTCTCTGCTGAAAGCTGGATTTCTATTCTGGATTGGGAGGGATTGGACAATTTTCTGGCCTCTGAGAGAAGAATTTGGGAAGTGTCCAACGAGCTGGCTGGGTATGTCCGCTCCCACTCGAATCTCACCCATGTGGTTGTGGCGCGCGCAGGCCATCTTGTTTCCGCCGATCAGAATCTTCACTCACAGATTATGATTGAATCCTGGGTGAGTAGAGGATCGCCCTCCACATCATCAGCAGAACCTTTTGGGATGAACGCAGAGATATCATAAAATAAACAAGGGGAAACAAGGAAAATCCGGGTGAGAAATTGAATCTAATGGGTGTTAAAAATGCCTATTAAATCTTTTGTCTAGGTATGTTGTCTGATAGTATATATGTATCAAATCTTTTGTCTAGGTATGTTGTCTGATAGTATATATGTTCCGTGTTGTCTGATAGTATATATGTTCCGTTATATTTGCACACATTTTCAACCTGGAATATGAATTTTGATGGTTTCATTTATAATTATAACAAATTTTGCAATCCAAAGCCCCTGCAAGAATCTTTTTTCCACTGCAGTCAAAGTTTGTAGCCATGTATCAATTATTTATTTACTCTTTGCTCCTGCAAATGAAAATATTAAGTTGAGTGCACGCATTTGCATCACACCACTTACATTTGCCCTAGTCTAAAAGGTTTAATTTTGTTTAAAATTTGGTAAGAAATGTTGGATTTGTAGATTTAGGTAGTTAAATCTGTATATTTTGAGTGTACCAATTTTTTTTTAATAAACTGAATTTATTTATGCATTCAAAAATACAATTTAAACATCACAAAATTGTTATTTCATCCAAATATATATCATCTAATTCAAAGAAAAAAAAAAAAAAAAACTTAAAACAATTAGACAACACCCTTTCATTTTAACAACTAATACTTTCAAATAATTTTAGTTAATTAACTAACACACATTTTCTTAAATATTCATCTATATGATAAACTGATTATAGTTAAAACAGATTATTTTATGATTTTTATTTGTTCCTATAAATCAGAAATCCCTTTTTGCAAGGGACCCACCTTTTTACTATTCATTGACATTTTAATATAAGCAGGCATCCATATGTGAATTTTCTATATTAATATATTTTAATTTATAAGCAGGGATATTATATATATTTTTTTAAATTTAAATATTATTTTTTATTAAAAAAAAAATCTTATTAATTGTTATTTTAAAAAAAATCTTAAATATTAGATTTAAGTTAACTTATATCACATATCAAATTAATTAATGTTAAACTTAAATATTACATATCTGATTGGCATTAAATATAAACATTACAACAAACATTTTATTTATATTTATTTGAAAAATATATCTCACTTTTCTAAATACAACTACACTATTTCATATAAAACTTTCAAATAAAATACTTATTCAAAATATATAAAAATAAAACTTTTAAATAAAATACTTATTCAAAATATATAAAAATAAAACTTTTAAATAAAATACTTATTCAAAATATATAAAAATAAAACTTTTAAATAAAATACTTATTTAAAATATATAAATATATATATTATTAAAAATTATTATTATTAAAAAATTTAACAGAATCTTCGAATTTTGTCCTTTTAACCTCTTGCAAATTCCCATACAGAAAAATTATCATCATTTGATATTATTTATAAAGCTTTAAGCCCGTGATAGGAAGAAATGTTTCATTGTATTCGATTCTTTCTAATTCTGAGTACCCTAAGTACTTTATACATTTAGATTCTGTGAATTTTGTTTGACTTTGACTGTGAATTTACTAAGTTCCATTGTTTATGATAGAATTATGTATATCATTGACAGCTTCCCTCCCTCTTGAGGAGTTAGCACATTCCGAACAATTCTTCAAATGATTGTGGCTACACCATAATTTGATAGCTTGATTAACCTTGATTTTTCAATCTTGGGCATAATCTTCATATATTTTCATGATATTTTTCAGTGTTTCACGGGGACGGTCCCTCAGGGTGGGGTCGTGGGGACGTGTTCCCCATGTCTCCGCGACGGGGATTCTAGGGGGGAGATGTGGAGGACTTGGGGGGACGCGACTCTCAAAAGTGGGGGAAGAGACTCCCCAAAAGGGGGACTCTTGGACGTCCCCTCTTGAAAAGGGGGATTTGTGGACGTCCCCCCAAAAGGGGACCCTGGAAGTCCCTCCAAATTTTTTTGCCTAATAAGACTTAAAAAAGAAAAAATTAAATTTAAAAAAAAAAATTAAAAAACAAAAATATATAAAATTAATTTATGTTATTGTTAAGATTTATCATATTATCATTATTATTTTTATTTTTTAAATTTTTTTATATTATATATGTGACGTCCACCCCTCCCCCATTTCCCAAAAATCCCTAAAATTTGGAGATACTTCCACACGCCCCCTTGTGCGTCTCCTTGAAAATCCATAAAATTTTGGGGTATTTCCACGCGTCCCCTTTGTGCGTCTCCCCGCACCCACCTCCCCCCATCTCGAAGTCTTGGTGGAACATTAATATTTTCTTTACCATCTTCTACATTTATCTAAATGATAAGATTCATATATTGAAGTGTCATATTAGGAATCTTAATAGCTTCTTCATAAAAACTTTGAAAAGTTGTATTAGTTTTTTTTTTAAATAAAAACTTCAAAATTTTTAAACTTGTATATATAGGATATATATGCTCTTAAAAAATATAGATGAAAGATTTTACTTTTACTTATTCAAACCTAGGTTAGATATGCATTTTTTATGATATAGTTTTTCATTTTTCTTTATGATATCTTTCTGATAAGAGAATGGGTTTATAGCTGGTATAGGAGTTATTGATTGTGGATATCTTACATTTTTTGAATTAGATGGAGAGATTATTTCCTTTTTGGGTTTGACTTGTTCCATTCAAGATGTCTCTTCATTCACCCAAGAGGTTTTCACCCCAAACTACCTCCAAAAAAGAGGGAGGCACTTATTTCATATCCACATCACAACCTTTAGATGGAGGGTTGGGCACCTTTACTGATGTTGTAGGTGTAGTTGACGATCTTTCTAGGGACTTTTTTAGCAGTTGTTTTTGGACATTTCTTCACCATTGGTCTTCCTCCATTGGGTTTATTATTTTTAATATTTTCTCCCAAGAGACTAGAGTTGTTGTACATGAATCCTTTAGATTGTGTGTCTATTAACAAATATTGATTCAAAATGTCATGTTCTCATAATACGAGCAGTCTTCACTCATAATCCTAGCAGTGGAGCAGTAGTCTTCATATTGTACGTGATATGATCACATATTTTAGCAAATGTGATGATTTCTTTATCGATTTGACTTGAGTCAATTTTGTGAAATTTATCATAATTTGTTTTTATCTTTATCATAATCTTATTTTTATACCAATGGATGGGAAGATTTGATAATGTTATGAAATTGGCATCGTAGAGTAGAGACCAACATTTTAGCCAAAACAAAATCCAAAAACCATAGTTTGAGGAAACTACTAGTGTTATCCCATCCCAAAACCATTCCTTTTCTCTAGGATCAATCTTTAACCATTGGGAATATTAAAAATAGCAATGAAGATACCTTTGGAGCAAAGGTTTACCATTTTTCCATATTTATTAATAAGCCTTTTGAGAAGATCTATAAAGGTTGGCCACTTTCCATTAAATTTGCAAATGATAATGTGGTCCAAGGAGACTGTTTGATTATCTCATAACCATTAATGACTATACCTTCAAAGTTGGGAGAACTTTTAAGCTCTCTCCAATAAAAACACCTAATCGAAGACTCTTGGTATCCAAAGGAAATGAGAAAACACCTAATTGAGGAGTCTTGGGATCCAAAGGAGATGACAATTTTTTCCATAGTTTTTTTTTAAGAAACAAAGCCCCAAGAAAAGGTCACACTATTGCTTTTGGAACCCCTCCATTAAGACAACACCATGAATACTAGGGTGGATTCCTTTCGATTATCGTAATCAACCAGAGTGCATTCTTTCTACCTACCAATCATAGAAGATCAACTTTTGATGAACAACCAAGGGACCCCTATCTTTTGTTTTGTACTCTCTACCATGAGATGGCGGTGATCTTGTCGAGGATTTTTACTAAAATCGGTATACCCCTTCTCTTTTTGAAACCAAAATATTACTAAAATCAGTGTACCCCTATCTTTTGTTTTGGCCTCAACTTTTTGTGCTCTTTAACAAAATATTACAATTGACATTTTGCCAAATTGTTGAAGAGCATCCTTCCCTTGTGTGCTTGGAAACATGAAACATTTTGTATGCTCCAACTTTCAATATTGTGTCAGAATCTATTGTTATAGTTTTATTTATTTGTTATAGCTTTATTTATCTCTTTACTTGTTTTATTTTTATTTAGAAAAGTTAGCAAGGGTTGTTGCATGAGAGAAGCTAGATGTTTTATAGTTTAATATGACATAGATGTTATCATATATATAAAACAATATCTGAAAAATAAACCAGCTTAGATCTGTTTTAAACCCAAATTTATTAAATATTGATTTTCATCTCTTTCGAGATCAAATTTATCAAATACTGAGAAAGATGAAAATCACAGTTCGAAACACATTGCTCAAAATCTCCTTAAGGGTGATTCTTTCAAACTCGTTCAATGTCAAGCGTAATGATCATGCTCTCCATCCTTCCACGAAGGAATCATGCTCTCCATTCTTCCAGAAAGTGATGACCCAAAACCCAAGGTTTAAACTCATCAATAGATCCACAATGTTATCGTCAATGAAGGGAGACACTGTCCAGCCATGTGCGACCTATTCAGATTTAACGGTGTTCTGGGTGGCTTCCATTATCTTATTCACATTGTTATCATGATCGTTGTTTTGTTGACCACTCAATTGCATTTACATTTCAATGGTTTGACCATAAAATTATTAGAAAATTATAAATATGTAAATATTTCATTGATATATTACAACTATTGCTTTGTTTAGTCACACAACATGCCCTCGCCCTCGGGAAGGTTTAGAGCCATGTGTTAAAACCTTCACCCTCCCTGTGCTCTTATTAGGCTTGTGGCTCATTTCCTCCCCTCCCTTTGGTCCAGCAAGCCACACTTAACAAAGTAACTCTTCCATGTGTCTTTCTCTTATTGCACTTCTTAGGTCTTTGCTTGAAATCATGTGTACTAAATCAAAGGTTGAAGAAAGCCTTTGTTCTAAAAGAATCATAATATTCCACTTGAATTGAAGAAAGCCTTTGTTCTAAAAGAATCATAATGTTCTTCCTCCGGAAGTGAAAAAATTTCTCTTAAATTGAAGTGGTGATGTGAATCAAATGGATCCCTCTTAAACATATCATTAACATATATATATATGCAAAGATGCTTGAGCTGAAAAGGAATATAATTTTATTTTCTTTCTCGATGTTGTTGATATCTTTTTCCTCAAAGGAGAGGGGAATCCCCTTGAGGATCATGGTGGGTCCTCGTTCATCTTTACAGAGGTGTATTCCTCTTTGCTCATTGAAATAGACTTGAATATTGGAATAATATTATTTCTTTAAAGAGAAGTTTGTATTAGAACCAAAATAATCGTTGGAACAACAAGATAGGTAGTATCTTTAAACTTATATGAAAGACAAAAAAAATATACGTAGAAATATATTATCAAGATCTATTCTATCTAAATTTTTATGGAAAACATCAAACAAATAAAATGAGATTTATCAAATATAAGAGAAGAGAGAAGAAATTTACTTGGTAAAACCCTAAGGTGGGGAAACATTCATGTAAGCTAGGCCTTCTATTTTTCATATAACTCTCCCAATACAATTGCTAGAGCACACACACGTATGGAGTTCAAATGGGATCCATACAACTCTCAAGCATATCTAGCCTAAGGACCCCTAGGGTCTAGACTAATAATCAATACCATAAGTCACTCTCACTTGATTCAAGATTAATTGCCTCAATTTATAGCAATCAAGAGAAAGTTGGCCCATTGATCATAAGGCATAGTCAAGGGTGGAGATCAACCAATCCATAAAGGTTGATGATAGGCTCATCAAAAGATAAGGGAAAAGTAGTGGATAAGAATGACCTATGAGTGTGGGTCGCCATTACTTGAGAGGTACGTCACAACCAAATAACTCCCAAAACTATCTCCATGTGCACATGTGCAGATATTACAAAAGTTTAGTGAGGCCATGTTACATGTATAAGTGCCCCACAAATAATGTTCTAATGATGATCATTATGACACTAAGTACAAAATTACATCAAGCCACTAGACAACATTAAAACACATTCTAACATTCACCTGTAATGTTGACTAGAAGAATAATAAGCCAATAATGTGAGATATTTGAGATCTCACAAGTTTAATGATGCCTCATTATGTGTACAAATGCCTCAGAATGATGTTCTCACAATCATCATAGTGATAGGCTATACAACAGTAAATGTGGCCACTAAACAAACATTACATCATGGGTTGTAATGAACACATTTGGAAGAAGATGGAATTACATTGCATTTCCCCTTAATGACAACTTCAAACATCCTGGATAAGTGGCAAGATAGTGTCAAACTTTGTTGTTTTCAAGGATAAGTTGATGAGTGGAACAATGTAGGAAACCATCAATAAGCTACAACCAAATCCCCAATAAGGTGCAAGGAGAAGACACATGCTACCGTCAAGAACCAATGCAAAATGACCAACAATGACAACATCAATATACTCATGATGAAGTGCCAAGCAACTCAAGATAGAGTAGTAATCTATAGAATCAATATGTCTCTAAACTCTTCACACACACTGCTTATGAATAGGTGAAGCAAATAGAGAGCTAACTACAAGAAAGAACCTCCAAGAGAAAAGGCATGAATCCATAGTGTGTCGAAGAACAATCTCTCCAAGAAGACATGGATGATAGCAAAAGATGAAGTTGAATGTGATCTAACGGGATAAAATTGTCGATGATCAACTAGAGTGCTTCAATCAATAACTTGAACGTGATCTCACAATGACCATCAAGTTCAAAAATGGCTCAAATATTCACCACATGCAATGTAAAATGGTCTCCCCATCACAAATACATAGTGCCAAGCAAAGCACTAAATTTATGCCATTGAGAAATTGTCTCAAATAGAGTGGTAAAATCCCAAGGTCGGTAAACATCCATGGAAGCAAGGCCTT
>ML791888.1:205908-217234 GCA_009831015.1 Picea engelmannii
ACAAGCCACAAAATATTAAGAAATTGCATGGCCATAGCTAAATGATTTTGGTTTTCTGTGGCAAAGTATCCAGATATGCTTTGAGACATGGAAATATAATTTTGCAGTGTCTTTGGTGTACATCTCATATTTCAAGTACAAGAAAAATTGTATCGTGGTCACACCAGTCTGCGTATAGGATAAAGAGCATATATTATGATATGGACACATCTCACCATATATGGTTAATAAGTGTGTTTTTCACATGTTTTATCTTAACAAAAAGATAGAGGACATTGTAATTGCACATGTAGTTGTCCAATCATTTGTTATGCCACTATTGTGTATCATGTCAACACTGAAAGATCCTAGAATGATAATGGTTTCGTCCAAATGTAAATGGTGTGATGCATTTGAGAACACATTCATTATGATAGAAATGTTGCACGCCAAACAACATAGAAACTAAATACTGCAATTTGCAATCCACGAAACACCACTCTTGCTAGCACTATCTCAGTATCCTTTTCTTCTACAAGAACATTTTAAAAAGACATGGTAGGTATGGTCCAGAACTAGGAAAAAGAATTGGAGCAAAATTTAAGAGCAGGATAGGCGAGCACATGACAGGCGCTAGATCTCGACTTTGCCAGACACGACAAACAACAGAACCGCAGGTCCACTCGTGGGTGCAGGACCTGAACACCGCAAAGTGCAAAAAAAAACAGCTCCAACTGCAGGCTCAAGACTACAACCCTGCAAAGCCAAAGTAAACAGAAGAAAACAACAAGCAACAAACCAGCAAGCAAGCACAAACATGCCCAACTGCAGCCCCGGGACCTTAAACTCGCAAACTTGAGCCAAACAACAACAAGCATCAACCGACAAACCAACGAACCAACAAACAAGCAACAACCATTGAACCAGTAAACAACATATGTATCTCCAACAATTACCAAACTGCAACCCAAGCACAGAAGGAACCGGAAACATATGACGAGCATGCCAGTAGAAATAATCAAACATTCTTACTTGCAAACTGCAAACACTGAACAACAAAGAACGAATAGAAAATGAAATGATGGCATCGAAACTTACTCTGAAACGATGAACGACAGAAGCGTAGGTCGAATTGTGGGTGCAACACATGGACCCCGCAAAGTAAAAAAAAACAGATCCAACTGTGAATGCAGGATCCCAACCCTATAAAGTTGAAGTAAACAAAATCAATCAAGAAGCACCAATAGGTCCAACCGCAGGCGCAGGTCCCCAACCTTGCAAAGTTGAACCAAACAACAACAAGCAGCAACCGACGAACCAGCGAACAAGAACCACCCACCGAACCTGTAAACAATGTATGTATGTTCAACGATGACCAAATTGAAACATACAATGCCTATTCAACTGACGGTGGACAACAATATTGTCCAAATTCACTGCAACATTGTATGGAACAATTCGAGGGAAAATGTACTCTGAGAATCCTATCTAGGTAAACATTTAAGGCTGTCAGGTTGTTTAAGGGCTTCGCGGTATGCAAACATTTAAGTTTTCAAGCATGTTTCAGGACCTCGCACTATGTAAACATTTAAGTTGTCGGACCTATTCAAGCACCTTAAAAAAAGTGTCAATGCTCTAAACCTTCGGTATGTAAACATTTCAATAAAAATACAAAGGACTAATAATAATAAAAGGACATATTAATATGTGATCGCTATAGTCCCCCTACGCCTTCTGCAGGGACTAATAATAATAAAAACATTAAAAAACAACATCCATGCTCTATGTAAACATTTCAGTAAAAATGTAATAAAAATTAAAAAAAAAACATCTAAACTCAAAACTTTGAATATCTACACATTTATAACATTGAGAACAACCAAACTAGCAATAAAACCTCCAATATATTCTCTAATGAGAGAATGACATAAAAAAAAATTATATATATAAAATAATATTTTTACTTCTACAATACAAACAATAAAATGGATACTAAAATTTATATTCAAAAGACATCCTTGTGTGCCTTAGACTGTGCCTTAGACATGGACTAATAATGCTCTCAAATATATTATTAGAATCTTCATTTAATCAGGCTGATGACAAGAACCAAATTCAATTGTAAAAACGCAGACAACACCAGGGAGAACAATGCCTTACTTCATACATTCCCCACCATGAATAACGAAACATTTTGATTGGCCTGCGATTTGATTTATTGAAATGCACGCACGTCAGTGAAAATTTATTGACATACAATAATACTGCATCACAGAGCAAAAATCGCACGGCTCTGCAGATTAATTGAACCTTAAGAGCGGTTGAAATATTTTGAAGATTTTACCTGTAAAATAATTTTAGTTTTTATTTATATCTATTGGACTATTCCCGAAAAAAAAAAACATATTACGGGCTTTGATTCCAATAGAAAATCCAAAGGTTGCTGATGGAGGGAACATGTCTGTCTTTTCTGTTTTAGATTTGGCATCATTCCTGGCCATCGAGACCATCGATAACTCTTTATTCGCCTATACACAGAGTACAATAGGTCCATGCTCTTGAATCCCACCATTGATATTGTCTTCCTGGAGGTGATCTCATATCCACCGTTCTATTGATGGTAGACTAGATCATTGTTGATGCATCTCTCACACTTTGTCAACTTGCCCAGGGTTTAATCAGGGTTTGAAAGTTGAAGGAAGGCAGGCAAATAGATTAAGTTTCTTGACGATGAAGCTGCGCAGTGGAAATTCCATTGCAGTTGCAGTAGCAACTGTGGCACTGTCAAACAATATCTATGTCACAATAACCACTTCGCTTTGTATAATTTTTGGTGTCATAGGGAGCTTAGTTATGAAAGCTCAGCTAGAGTAGAGTTGGTTTCTAGTCATGGCGACTCTCGCCCCAACGAACAATTGTCATTTTGTAATAGTTTTTCTTGAAAGGTAACTTATAGAAGACTTAATTACAAAAAAAAATGTTGGTCATATTCCCTTGCCCAAATGCATACAGGGTAGAAATCGAGTTCTTGAACCAATCTACATATTTGTGGTAAATGTTGGGCCCTTTGTTTTGAGAACCCGCAAGCAAAAAAGTCAGTAAGTATGGAATAGGGAAATGGTCAGTGGAATTCGTTTTCGCTAATATATTGATATTTGCAATAGATATCCCATTACCTGGAAGGATATTTTCTGCATGTTTCTGTACAAGTTGTGTAGGAACAATTATTATGACGGTCTCCTCGAGGCATGATGAGTTGTTAGAAGTAAACCTCAGTTATTGCATACTTGGAAAGAAGTTCGAAGGGCGCGGGCATAGGAAACATCGATTAGGAATTGGATATTTCATGAACCCGCCAACCCAACAATCTGCGAAATAAATTTGAAAGCGGACGGACGAGCTTCAAAATGGGGCGATAATAGTTCCATGTGAGATGTGAGGACCCAATGGTTAAATTGTATGTCTCATAAATTTTGAGTGAAAAATGTGTACCACGGAAGAGCGGATGATAGGAAAACTATGTAACATGAAAGAGGGTTGTAAATTTGTATATCGTGGAAGTCAGGGTGTTGTTTGAAGGTCACAGAACAATGGAAGTGCAGTCTAGAGCCTGCCCACCCGAGATCCACGGTCGGAGAAGTGGATAGGTATGGAATGGAGAAGTGGACGGTCGGAGTCATGATATAAAATCACAAGTGCAAATGTGAACCTGTGAGTCCGCCAACCCGCGCAACTAGACATTTTCGGAAAAAACGACTAAGTAACGAGAAAGATAAAGTACATGGAAAAGAGAAACGAGAATTTGGTTAAGTATAGAAGAGGGAAAAGAAGGGCTAATATATTCACATATGTAATAGATATCCCATTTCTTGGAAATATCTTTTCTGCATGTTTATGGAGAAGTTATATACCTATTGCATATACTTGGAAAGAAGTGCAAAGGTGGCAGGCACATAAAACAACAACTAGGAATTGAAAATTGTCTTAACACGCCAACCCGACGATCTGCGAAAGAGATTGCAAGAAATGGCCAAGTGTGGAAAGCGGTCGGACGGGCTTCAAAATAGGGTGACAAGGGTTCCCGAGGAGACATGAGGCCCCGACAGTCAAATTGTATGTATCAGAAGTTTTGAGTGCAAACTGTGTAACACGGAAGAGGGGCTGATGTAGGAGTCTGGAAGTCAATTTGTATATCGCAGAAGCCGAGTGGTTGTTTGCGGGTCAAGGAACACTGGAAGTACAGTTCGTCTGTCCGGGAACCCACAAGCGAAAAAGTCGGGTAAGTATGTAATTGGAGGCATGAAAGAGATTCCAAGAAATGGTGAAATATGGAAAGGGAATGCACGGGCTTCAAAATGGGGTGACAATAATTCCCTAGGAGACGTGAGGACCCGAAGGTCAAATTGCAAGTCTCAGAACTTTTGAGTGGAAACTGTGTATCACAGAAGAGGGTATGATGTGGGATTCTGGAAGTAAATTTGTATATCGTGGAGGTCTAGGTGTTGTTTGCAAGTCACATAACAATGGAAGTGCAATATAGAGCTCGCCTGCCCGGGAATCCGTGATCTGAAAAGTGGCTAGGCATGGAATGGGTAGCCGTCAGTCGGAGTCATGATATAAAATCACGAGTGAAAATGTGAACCCATGAGTCCGCCAACGCGCGCATTGAGACATTTTCGGAAAAATGACTAAGTAACCAGAAAGAGAAAATAGAGGGGAAAAAGAAATGAGAATTTGGTTAAGTATAGAAGAGGGAAAAGAAGGGCCATTATATTAAAATCTGTAATAGATATTCCATTTTATGGAAAGATATTTTATGTATGTTTATGGATAAGTTGTATACTTATTGCATATACTTGGAAATAAGTCTAAAGGTGGTGGGCACAAGAAACAACGACTAGAAATTGGAAATTTCCTGAACCCGCCAACCCGACGATCTGCGAAAGAAATATCAAGAAATGGTCAAGTGTGGAAAGCGATCAAACGGGCGTCAAAATAGGGTGACAAGGGTTCCCAAGGTCAAGGAACATTGGAAGTGCAGTCTGCCTGTCCGGGAACCTGCAAGCGAAAAAGTCGGGTAAGTATGGAATTGGAGGCGCGAAAGAGATTCCAAGAAATGGCGAAATATGGAAAGCGGATGCACGAGCTTCAAAATGGGGTGACAATAGTTCCCCAGGAGACATGAGGACCCGAAGGTCAAATTGCAGGTCTTGGAACTTTTGAGTGCAAATTGTGTATCACGAAAGAGGGTATGATGTGGGAGTCCGGAAGTAAATTTGTATATCACGGAGGTTTGGGTGTTGTTTTTTAGGTCACAGAACAATGGAAGTGCAATATAGAGCTCGTGTGCCCGAGAATCCACAATCTGAAAAGTGGCTAGGCATGGAATGGGTAGCGGTAAGTATGGAATAGGGAAATGGTCGGTGGAATTCGTTTTCGCTAATATATTGATATTTGTAATAGATATCCCATTACCTGGCAGGATATTTTCTACATGTTTCTGTGTAAGTTGTGTAGGAACAGTTATTATGACGGTCTCCTCGAGGCATGGTGAGTTGTTAGCAGTAAACCTCAATTATTGCATACTTGGAAAGAAGTGTGAAGGACGCGGGCACAGGAAACAACGATTAGGAATTGGATATTTCATGAACCCTCCAACCTAACGATATGCGAAAGAAATTCAAAGAAATGGCGAAGTATGGAAAGTGGACGGACGGGCTTCAAAATGGGGTGACAATAGTTCCACAGAAGATGTGAGGACATGACAATAAAATTGTATGTCTCGAAACTTTTGAGTGCAAAATATGTACCACAGAAGAGCAGATGATACGAAAACTGTGTAACATGGAAGAGGGTATGATGTGAGAGTCCAGTTGTAAATTTGTATATTGCGGAAATCAGGGTGTTGTTTACAGGTCACAGAACAATGGAAGTGCAGTCTAGAGCACGCCTACCCGGGAATCCGTAGTTGGAGAAGTGGCTAGGTATGGAATGGGGAAGCGGATGGTTGAAGTCGCGATATAAAATCACAAGTGCAAATGTGAACCCACAAGTCCGCCAACCCGTGCAGCTAGACATTTTTGGAAAAACGACTAAGTAATGAGAAAGATAAAGTACAGGGAAAAAAGAAACGAGAATTTGGTTAAGTATAGAAGAGGGAAAAGAAGGGCTCATATATTCACATCTGTAATACATATCCTATTTCTTGGAAAGATCTTTTCTGCATGTTTCTGGAGAAGTTGTTTACCTATTGCATATACTTGGAAAGAAGTGTGAAGGTCACGGGCACAGAAAACAACGACTAGGAATTGGAAAATGTCTGAACCTGCCAACCCGACGATCCACGAAAAAGATTGAAAGAAATGGCCAAGTGTAGAAAGCGGTCGGACAAGCTTCAAAATAGTTTTACAAGGGTTCCCGAGGAGACGTGAGGCTCTAACGGCCAAATTGTATGTATCAGAACTTTTGAGTGCAAATTGTGTAACACAGAAGAGGGACTGATGTAGGAGTTTGGAAGTCAATTTGTATATCGCGGAAGCTGGGGGGTTGTTTGCAGGTCAAGGAACACTGGAAGTGCAGTCCACATGTCCAGGAACCCGCAAGCGAAAAAGTCGGGTAAGTATGGAATTTGAGGCGCAAAAGAGATTCCAAGAAATGGCAAAATATGGAAAGCGGATGCAAGGGCTTCAAAATGGGGTGACAATAGTTCCCCAGGAGACGTGAGGACCCGAAGGTCAAATTGTAGGTCTCATAACTTTTGAGTGAAAATTGTGTATCATAGAAGAGGGTATGATGTGGGAGTTCGGAAGTAAATTTGTATATCACGGAGGTTTGGGTGTTGTTTGCAGGTCACAGAACAATGGAAGTGCAATATAGAGCTCGCTTACCCGGGAATCTGTGATCTGAAAAGTGGTTAGGTATGGAATGGGTAGAGGTCGGTCGAAGTCATGATATAAAAGCACGAGTGAAAATGTGAACCTGTGAGTCCGCCAACACGTGCATTGAACATTTTCGGAAAAACGACTAAGTAACCAGAAATAGAAAGTAGAGGAGGAAAATAAGCGAGAAGTTGGTTAAGTATAGAAGAGGGAAAAGAAGGGCCAATATATTCAAATCTCTAATAGATATTTCATTTCCTGGAAATATCTTTTATGTATGTTTATGGAGAAGTTGTATACTTATTACATATACTTGGAAATAAGTCTAAAGGTGGCGGGCACAAGAAACAACAACTAGAAATTGGAAATTTCCTGAACCCGCCAACCCGTAGATCCGTGAAAGAGATATCAAGAAATGGTCAAGTGTGGAAAGTGGTCAGACGAGCTTCAAAATAGGGTGACAAGGGTTCCCGAGGAGACGTAAGGCCCCAATGGTCAAATTGTATGTATTGGAACATTTCAGTGCAAAATGTGTAACACGGAAGAGGGGATGGTGTGGGAGCCCAGAAGTAAAATTGCATATAGCAGAAGTCAGAGTGTTGTTTGCAAGTCACGAAACAATGGAAGTGAAATTTAGAGAAAGGGGAAGCGCTCGGTCAGAATCGTGATATAAAAACATAAATGAAAATGTGAACGCATGAATCCGCCAACCCGCACAACAAGACATTTTTGGAAAAAATGACTAAGTAACCAAAAAGAGAAACTACAGGGGATAAAAGAGTGGGAAAATAGAAAGGCAGAGGGAAATTTTTGTAAGCGGGAATTGGTTTCAAACAAGCCCAATTGTTGCAAAACCATCATTTTCTAGTCCAATATTTTATCCACTTATTCGTTTTCTATTGTGCTTGTACCATTAAAAAGGGTGTAAGCAAATGCTTTGTTGAAAATTAGTTTTTATTGCAACTTGTGGGAGCAATTGTGTTCTTGATACATTCTTCCATGACTTTAACATATTAACTTAAGTATTAAACTTATCGCATGATGGGTTGTTAGCATTAAAGATTAATAATTGCATGTCTAGAAACAACAATGGTGATCTTGAATTTTAATATTGTAGTTGATTTCATAGTCCCATTTGACTACAACCACCATATATAATTTATTTATTTATTTATTTTATTTTATTCACAAACAAGAAATTTGGTAATTTCATTAATAAATTAAAAAATGCTCAAGTAGAGGCCAGGGGATGGACAATTAATAAAATGTTCCCTTTCGGACTAAAGGAATCAAGGAAGCGAAAGGGAAATAAGAAATCGTTTTCTAAGCAAGGATGAGATGAAAACAAAATTTCTATGGTGGGGCCCGGACTGCCGCATTGTGATTTGGTCTTGCTATGTTCTATCTGCATTACGAATAGAATTGAATGTTGGTTTGAAATGGTCTGAAATTCATTTTTGTTTCCATAAAAGCCTAATGGGATCGACACAGTGCATTGTCATATAATTGTTAAATGCTCCATATTAGATCAAATTACTTGAGCCAATACAATATTGAAGAACTACGAGACTATCAAACCATGCCAATGAGAAGAGGTGTTAAATTCAACAAATAAGCAACAACCAAGATTCCAAGGTAAATATTTTAATAGTAAATCCATTAAAAAATAATAATAATGGGCAGTGTATATCTATCCATAGAAATTGAACCGAGTTCTTTGCACCAAAACATTGAACATATTTTCCATAAACACGAGCACAGGGCCTACAACATGCAGGAGCCATCGAGATGCTCTTCAACATGCATACAAAACTGATTACCATGATTTTGTTTAAGAAATCCTTGCAGTCTTCTCCTCGGGAGGTCAATGTTCGCTGCCCCAATCTCAATATCTTGCGAAAGACCTAAGGCAACAAAGAAACAGGAGAGTGGTTCCGTAGTGGAATAAATCCTTGGCTTGAAGCAGATGAACAACACTCATGCTCCTGACGCTAGCATCGCTCCAACATTGCACTCCAGCAAGAAAGCAACACAGAATATTTCAAACGCGGGACATAAGAACCCATATTCACGGTAAAATTGATAGTTCTCACAAGATTCCCATGAGGAAGAAGACAAAAAACGTTGCAGGGAAAACGAAAGATCATGAAACTGAAAGTTAGGACACACCAAGAAACCACCTCCTCACAGTCGAAGACTTCAGGGACACAAGCTACACGAGCAATTCTAGAGGCCCAAATTAGTCCATTATGGGCGGAAGGAGATGAGTAGTAGGAATATGCCTTGCACTAGTAGGAGTTCTGGTCCTCATCCCGTAAGATGTTAATTGTATATCCAGAGAACAAGAGAGTGGTCCTGCAATTGAATAATGTTTTGGCTTGAATTATATCTCTGGGAGAATCAATAGACCATTTCCTTACAATGAAATAATTATGCCCAGAACAGACTAATTTGAACCTCTGGAATTCCTATTTTCGCGTTGCAAAGCAGCTATTGCGTTCAACGTCGGTTTCTTTTCTGAAACCCCTTCTTTTGGTCTTGTCAGGGTCGCCTTCGTCGATCTGGGAAGTGCCCCCTGTTATGGTTGATTTCAATTTGGACGCAGGAGTGGGAACAACGTCTGCATTTCCATCATCCATTGTCGTATCATCGTCCATCAGATCATCTTCTCCCAGTTCGAAATCAATCGCATCAACCTCTGCGCCAGCCATCAATGCAGGCAGGCAGGTTGTCTAAGCAGGTGGGGTTGCCTTGGAATTCTTTGGCTTGAAATATATCTCTCGGTGCACCAAGGGACCATCTCTTTTTTTGCTCCTGGGCGGAGGGAGATGAGTAATAAGAATATGCCATGGAATATTGGAACCTCTGGTCATCATGCCCGAAGGTGTTTACTATATCTGGACAGAACTGTTGTGGAACTGCTGCCATAAGTTAATGAGAATTTTCGTTTTCTCTAGATGATGTTTGAAATGAAAATTCAGAAGGGATAATATAACCCTCTGCAAATCTTGGTTTAATGTGTATCAATGGAAGATCTCCTCGAGCCTTTCGTTGATCAATGACAATCTTCATGGTTCGTGCATAGAGTTGTTACCATTAAAGCTTACTAATTGCATATTTAGAAAAAAGTGTGAAGGTGGCAGTGACGACGAAAAGTGATTAAGGATTAAAGATTTCATAAAGGCGCCAACCGGATGACTCATGAAAGAGATTGCATCATGCTTGAAATAAATACTTGGAAAGGATAACACTCTTCTCTGCAAATCTTGGTTTAATTCGTATTAATGACAAATCTTCTCCGGCCTTTCAGACATTAATGACAATCTTAACAGTTCCTGCACGATGAGTTATTAGCATTAAAGATTAATAATTGCATATCTAGAAAGAAGTACGAAGGTGGTGGGGATTGCGAAGAGTGATCAAGAATTATATATTTCGTCTACCCACCAACCCGCGAAAGAGATTCCAAGAAATCGCCAAGTATGGAAAGCGATCGGGCGGGCTTCAAAATAGGGTCACAAGATATACTCAGGAGACATGAGGGGCCGATGGTTAAACTACATGTCTTCAAACTTTTGACTGCAGAATGTGTAACACGGAACATGGTACAGTGATGAATTTCGGTGGTCAATTTGTATATCGTGGAATTTCGAGTGTTGTTTGTAGGTAGCGGAACAATGGAAGCGCAATGTTGAGCAAGCCTGGCCAAGAACCGACGATGGTAATAGTGGACAAGTATGCAATGGGTAAGCGGTTGGTCGGACTCATGATATAAAAGCATGAGACATACTCGAAACAAGGAATATTGACGGGCTTGAAAACAGGGCCACAAGTTCTACTCAGGAGACGTGAGGGCCTGATGGTCAAATTGTATCTACCCCAACTTTTGATTGCAAAATGCGTAACACGGAACATGAGACAATGACGGATTTCGACGGTCAATTTGTATATTGTGGAACTTCGGATGTTGTATATAAAAGCATGAGACATTTGAAAAAACAACACATTCAGAAAAAGGACCAAGTAATCAGAAAGGGAGATCAAATGAGAAAAAGGGGGATTTGGTTGCTAATTTGTAGATCAGAGAAGTCTGGGTGTTGTTTACAGGGGGCGGAACAATGGAAACGCAATGTTGAACACGCCTATCTGGGAACCCGCAATCCAAAAAGTTTGTTGAATATGAAACGAGGAAGTGGTCGATCAGAAACGTGATATAAAAGTATTAGTGCAAATCTGAAGACGTGAATCCGCCAACTCTCGCACCTAGACAATTTTCGAAAAATGACTAAGTAACCAAAAAGGAAAAGCAAAGGTCAAAAAGAAAGTGGATGGCAATTTTTGGAAACGGGAATTGGTGAAAGAAATCCCCATTGATGGTCTTAACAGTAACTATGAAGTGCATTAAACATGTGAATAGGTTCTTCAATCAAGGAATAGATAAAGCAAGCCATTCTTATAGTTTCCAGGAT
>ML791889.1:23328-55098 GCA_009831015.1 Picea engelmannii
TCCTTCTAGTTGGTGCTAGAGAAAACAGAGAGTTGGTGCTCTCAGCAAGTTGCAGCTTGCTAAACAGAGGTTGTAGCCTCATTATGAGTTGGTGCTCATATGTATGATAATGTAAAGAATGTAACTATTACGTATCATATAAATAAAAAGAGGTTTTTACCCTGTATGGGTTTCCTTGGAAAATATCTGTCTCTGTGTTTCTCATATATGTGACTGATGTTGAATGTGCCTGTGTTTATTTCTCTGCATTATTGTGATCATCATTCAGTGTTTCTGCAAAGAGTTTTTAAAAGAAGCATAATTGTTTAAGCACGGTAACAACTGATTCACACCCCCCCCCTCTCAGTTGTCCAAGATGGTCGAGATATAGAATTCTTTCTCTCATTGTTTCAAATTTCATTTCTATCTTGCGCAGAGAAGCTTTTCTCACCATGCTAATTTCTGTATGTATACACATTTTTACTGCAAGAGAGCTAAGTCAGAGTCCTCTCTCATGGTGCCACGAAAATCTTCCAAGGCAATTGTTGAGAGTTCAGGGAAAGGCTTAGATAATGTTTCTAATACTTCACCCCGAAGTGTTGATTCTGTCAGAACCTGGTCATACATCTCTAAGGTTCTTCAGTCCAAATTGATGAACTGTTCAGACGATTCTAGTGATAATGAGAAGGACAATTTGGCCACCAAATACAAAATTGTCATTCAATCAGAGATGCATAAGATAGCGGCCAGGCCACGACTCCTTCCATATTATGATATGATCCGAGGGGCATTAGATCATGTGGATGTCCTGACCAGAACCATTATCAACGAGAAGAAGGTGACCATTGGGACTTTCAGACCAAAACATTTGCAGGTGATGTACCAATTGTCACCCACACCAAACTTCGCACACAATGCCCAGTTTTTGGAAGGTTTTAAGCAGAAAGAATGTGAGCAATACAACATAAGCCTGTCTAATCTAATAAAAGATTGGGTCTCGCACCTCGCAAATTTCAGGGCGGATGATAACGGAGTTTATTCAATCTCTTCCCTGGAACCATAATTCAAATATATAGCAATGATGACATGTAGGTTGTACGGGAAGGAGAACACCACACATTTTTTCCTCCAGTGGGTGCCTTTGATTCACATAGTCACTGAAGGTTGTTCCTTTGACTGGGAAAAATTGTTATCCGACAGTTTAACCAGCCAGATTACTGAATACCGGATGCAGAAGGTGAGTGGGAAGGCCACTTCATTTTTATGTCTGCCTACATCATGGATGTTGTTTGTTTCATGACACCTTTCCCTTTAATGAGATAGAGCTGGACTCCATCTGAGGCTGAGCCTATCCATGTCTACCACTCAAAACTCTAGGAAGATAAGGCTACAGAGTTCATATACAAAATTTTCAATTGGGTAATGGCACCAATGCACGTCTACATCTTCGGCAATCCACCGCTCAGTATTTCAGATAGCATTGCCATCAACTTGATAAATGTGGTCGACTGGTATGTAGAGGAAGAATTTTCATACATTAGGGTTTTCAGCACCTCTATTCCTCCCTATGCTCTGCCCTTATTCATACCGAATAGGCTGGTTTGTCGTGAAATCGCTAGGCAAACTGTGATTGGTGGCATAAGTAAAGAGCTTAAAGGATTTTCAAAGAAGGTATGGCCACCCTTCCCCATTCATTTGAATACTTATTCTTTATTGTATTTCGGACATGAAAAATCCGAGGCAACGGCTTTGGAGGATATTAAATTGGTCCACATTGAGTTCAAGAAGCACGACCCACACGGGATCATGGGAAATCACTTGGCGAGTTGTGGCCTTAAAAGGTATGAACATGAGAATTCTCCTCATGATGACGTCTTCCGAGGAGTGAGATCCTATGCTGAGGTTCTCAGTCAGATTCAAACTCTGTCGCCTAAGGAGAGGATTGATTTCTTCAAATTTCAGGAATATCGGCGGAGCTGCCTTCCCCCAGTCTTACAGGGTAAGAACCCGCCGCCTACAGATGTAAAGAAAATGGAGGCCAAGGGCTCCAAAGATTCAGGACCTGACCAAGAAGAACACCAAGAAAAGAAGAAACAAACCGACGGCTCGAAACAAGAAGCCGAAATCCCCAACCCTCCAAGCAAGCCAGCCTTGGTTGTTACCCCGGGGAAATCATCCAAGCATATCAGTAGCCCCATCATTTATGTTACTCCCCTACAGTCCAAAAAGGGGATCCCAAAAGCAGGTTGGATTTTCGGCGAGGAACTAACGCCTATAACTATGGAAGAGTTGCCTCCGAATGAATTTTTCTTCGATAAGAAGAGAAAGGTTGTTGTGAGACAAGAACTTTATCAAGAAGAAGGCAAGGTAGCCAAGAAATTTAAAATCCTTGTTGATGGCAGAGCCATGAAAAAAGAGGAATTTGCAACTTAGATAGTAGGGACGTTGGGGGATTTTGCTACAGCCAACCAATTTTCTGTCGAGTCCCTAAAAGAACATTTGAAGAGAAAAAACCGCTTGATCAAAACATTGGAGGATAAGTTGGCCACAATAGAGGCAACTTCCACAGATCAGGTGAACACAGGTATAGAGCAAGCTAGAGAAACTGATCAAAATAAATCGAACGGATCAAGTCTGATCTCAAACAAACACAACAAGCGGCCCAGACCAGCCAGTCACAGATAAGCCAACAAGAGTTAATAGGGCAATTACAGGCCAAATTAAATCTCGCCGAAATCCATATGATAGATATCAGGATATTCCAATCCCAAGCCATAGAAATCCGAAAAAGAGTGTCGGTAGCTCAGCAAGGTTTACTTGCTAAAGTGGAAACTATTCAAAATCATTGCCAACTCATTGATCAAGTACTGGAAAACATCTCCTTCAAAGAAAAAGAAGCTGGGGCGGCTTGGATCATTTTCCAAGCGGTTGTTATAGCCATGAAAAAAAAGGAAATGGACAGTAGTTCTAGGCTCTCCATCCCAGAGAAGACCCGAGGTAACATCTTGTTGAAGGCATGGGATCGTAACATATCAGAAGGTAGACAACAAGATAAAGAGGTAAGAAACTCTTGTGAAGAAACTTTCAGCTTCATAGATAGGAGGTTGTTGGATCTCGATAGTGAAAACAACACTGAGGCACTAGGCCAGATTAATATAGCCAAGAACCTACTCAATATCAAGGAGAATGAGGAAAGAGAGTTGGATGAAATATCACAGATAACCCAGACGGATATAATCCAAGTAGATAAATGGATAATAAAACCAAGTGTACATTTATGTTCTATCAGCGCCGAAGACCGACACGTAGAAGGGAAGTTGCCACAATTAGTGAAGGATTATTACACTTTTGAGGCAAATAATCAAACAGAACCTTCCAGGTTGATAGCCCAGTTGGTGGAGAAGTGCGTCACTTTCACCGAGCATACGAAGGGGCAGGTTTCCGGTATCAAAAAATGACAAGTGTCTGCCTATTATATTTTCAGAACTCGAAGAGCAAAAATAGGAAGGTGGTCCAGTTTCCTGAAAGAAGGACAGAGACAAAGAATTGAAACGTTTAATCTTTTTTTTTTTTTGTAACCGAAAATACTCCTGGAACGATTGAACTTCCAACATGTAGAAGTTTGTATAAATATGAAATTAGAAGAAAGAAAAAAGGTTGGACCTTTTTGGTCGATTGTAATAGAGACTATCTCCTTTTGAGAATTAATACAAAGCAATCCAAAGACTCCTGATTCTGTCAAGACTATGTTATGAGTTTGTTTCCTCTATGATTTCATATTCAATTTCATTTCGCTTATATATGTCTAATGAATGTTTCATTGCAATTTAGTAAAACCTCTTCTGTGGTGATCAATTTTTAGTCGTCTATATCGTTTACAGTTTTTCATTTGTATCGGTTGTTAGTAGATACAAGACCTGTAAACCCTTTAGATTGTCATATTTTATGCTTCGTCATATTTCTTCTTATCTTATTTTCTTCTTCTGTTTACAAGGTAAGATTCTCCCTTGATAGGAGCCTCACGTTATAGACAGCTTAATGTTTTTCTCACATTTCACACACCATCTATTTAAAATATAACTCAGTTATGGGAAAAGGCCTTTGGTTTGCACTTTATCTTTAATATTGGATTCAAAAGTTCTCTTTTATAAGATCAAATTGATACAGCATCAAAAACCTCGAACTCTCCTTTAATTTTTCTATTCCTCTATGACTGTCCCCGTTGCAAGACAACCTAATATTGAACCCGACTTGTCATACCAAACCCATATCGCTTTAAACCTTTTTGATACCATACTTAAAATAGCCACCACCCGGGTAGAACTGGAACGTTCATGGGCCGTGATTGAATGGGATATAAACATCCAGGAACAGTTGGAAGCGAGACAGTGACAACCTGGAAATCAGCCTTAGCTTCCTTTCCCAAATTTTGACTCTTCTCTCTTTTTATCCTTTACTCACTTTCAGATGCCTAGACACTGTACTTTCTAAGCCTTAAGTACAGACTCTGGAACAACAAACCCCATTATTCATATGCAATTACAAGGTTAAATAGATCAAGTTATTGTACCTTAGTTTTCGTGTTTGATGTTGATCCCTTTAATGTTTGGTCCCTCCTTGACTGCAACTCTCCTCCCAATGCTGACCTGCATTCATAAAATAAAAACAAATAAATCCACATGCATATGATCTATAAACTAATGGGTTAGAGATTCTATCAAAATATAATCAAATTTAAATATTGACAATATCATATGGTGGGACGGGAAAAGTACTTCCTTTATTAATCTCACAAGAGTAACCTTACAATAGTGAGATCGGCCACTACTTCTCGAATCTGGTCCTAGGATCCTCTTCAATTGTGCTCCAACTGCTTCTGTATATGGTTCTCTTCACACAATAGTTGCAAAAGGTTGGGGCAAGGGGAATACTAAATCGGGTATAGTTTCTTTGCTATGATTTTCCTCCTTCCAAATGGGGACCCTAGCCCTTCGTTTATAGGCTAGCAAGGGCTAGGTATTTGGTTGAGTGACTGGCTATGGGCGGTCAAACGGTTTAGTTAACTTACCCAAAACTATGTGTTCCATCTGCAACTTTCCATTTTTCATGCTTTCTAGGTATACATGGTTTGTAGTGGGTCAGCCAGTGTACACACGCGTGCAGTAGTGGAGCAGGGTGCGTATGCCTTCAAAAAGGATGTTTTTTAAGAAGTTGTTCAGTAGTGGCTTGGAAAAGAAGGAAAATGAGATGGACTGATGCCAGCTAAGCATGTCTAGTGCAATTTAGGGTTATAACATGGGGGCAGGCACAACAACAAGCATTTGATGATCTGAAGCATCACTTATGCTCAACTCCAATATTCTCCTTACCTGATCTGTAACACCCATTCAAGATTGAGACTGATGCATCTGCCTATGTTGTAGGTGTAGTTCTCACTCAGTATGGTCATCTAGTTTACTCAACCCTTAAGATGGCATAAGTTTACTCACCTAATGGGGGCACTCAATGCAATGGATATCATTTCTTCCTAAGGGGGGAGGACTGATCTAGGTGGATATTGGTGGCCAACCACTTATTCCAACTGGCTCCTCTTAACAGTTTTTAGTTCAACACGTTCTTTTGTAATTCTTTGTAATTGTGGCTTCTACACTTCCAGGGATACTTGAAGCCCTACATCGCTTCCAAGGGGAGATTTGTCGTGGCCCACCTAATCAAACTGACATATTTTGGAATTTTTCATGTCAGTACATCTTTCTGTACTTCCAGGGTCGTTTTGGGGCCCTAAACAGTGTTTTTTTGTCTTTCCATAGTCAAATTGTAGATGAAGTCAAAGTTTGACAACATAATGTTTACTTCTCAAAAATACCTTTCCAATGGGTTATCACGTGCCTAAAACGGAGGTCGTATGAAAAAGTTATGACCCCGGGAAGTTAGGTACCAACTTACCCATCTGGGCCCACATAACGTTTAGCGTTTCATTTCCTAGGTCGGGTTTTTGGATGTCTATGGTTTTGGCACTCATGAGTAATGTTAAAAAGGCCTTTGGAGCCTCATTGTAATCGTTATGCTCAGACAGATGTGTGTAGAAGCCACATCTCTTCTTAGAGATAACTACCACCATTCGAGCAAGTTGTTTCCAGTTCTGCAGTTTTACAGTTTTAGCCTATTCTATTTATTCAATAAAAGTTATTATTTAGTGTATATCTATTGTTGTTCTCTATATCTCTATTTTATTGTATTCAATCGATTATTCCTCTCGTTCTACTCATAAATCCGGATCAATGGTATCAGAGTGGTCTGCTCTTCATTTATTTTTCTTCGTGCATGTCCCCGACAAAATCTGGGTACAAGAAGTTGGGACTCGAACCAATCGAGCCTTTGCAAGATCGACCACGCTGATCCCAAAAAAAACCTGTGGGGGACAACAAGAAAGATTATGGATCAGGTATCCTTCTAAAATGTTTCTCAAGGAATCCCTTGTGCGATAAAGGAATAAAATGATGGACAACTTTGCACATATCCTTTGGTGGCTTCCCATAGGAGACGCATCTTCATCAAGCGGTCATGCAACCCCCTTCAAGGTACAAGTAAATTTTGATATTTCATTATTTGAAGGACTAATAGATACGGATGTTGTAGATAAATGGTTGAATCTATTCGAAGGGTAT
This sequence comes from Picea engelmannii, assembly GCA_009831015.1. Taxonomy (NCBI): domain Eukaryota; kingdom Viridiplantae; phylum Streptophyta; class Pinopsida; order Pinales; family Pinaceae; genus Picea; species Picea engelmannii. The sequence continues at coordinate 29,976 of ML791889.1, forward strand.
TTTTCAGTCCACAACTTTTCCGACAGGTAAAAGATTACTTTTGCACTCCTCAAGGTCATCCCCCATGATAAGGAGTGGTGGGATACTTACTCTAAGAAAAGGGCCATATAGGAATCTACAATATTTGTGGTCACCCCCACTTGGGATTTCTTCAAGGATGCCATTAAAGAACAGTACTACCCCGTTGGAAGCTACGAGGACCAGTACATGTTGTGCTACTTATATGTTTAATATAATGCACTCATTAATTATCAATCAGGGATTCGTAATCAACAGAGTTACAAGACACCAGTAAGAAAGGTAATTCCTAATGTCACGAGTATAGAATCAAACTAAATTATGTATGCTGGAAAAAAATCAAAATAACAAACTATAATGCACTTTGGTTGTCCTTCTCAGAGAGGCTATCTATTCCATTATGGCACATGCAAGTATGAGATGGAATTGGTTTGATAGATCAACTTTGATGTCTGACCCTGAAAACTAACTATGAAATACACACTTTCTGAACGGAAATCACACATCAATCAACATAGCATGGGTAGTTCAATAGTCTATATGTTGGTTCTGCTGTGGTTCACAATGAACTTCACTAGTTCATACCCAAGTAGTTTTGACTATTGCTGCCAACAACTATGATCACTCAAGGAAATCAAACTCATGAGAACGAAAATAGAGTATATGCAAAAACAGAGCAATTAAAGATCTCTAAGCAATTATAGAATGGAAATCTTAATCTAAGTTGTACTGCTATCATCTAACAGAGTTAAAGCTTTAGCTAATTCAATGTTTATACTACTGAAAACAAACACTAATGCTAATCTACGAAGAGGCTGACCTTTGTTGGGCAGTGGGCCCTTGCTGTTTCAACAGGTCAGCTGTTGAAGTCTACAAGAAGCTTTCTTTTAACACACACATTGATCTCACTCACACTTCAAAACATAAAATCAAAACTCTCTTTAACAACTCAACTCATTCTTAATCATAGATAATCAAAATATGGAGATAAAATGACATTCCATTAACCTTCACTCGGAAATATGTTCTGTACTATCATACACTGCTTACATATTGATGATATGCTAACTCTCCTACTCTTCTACCATCCTTTCCATGACTATTTAATAGTCTACATCGTGAAACACAAGGAGGCGAAGTGATTTGCAAATCAATCAGTTGTTAAGTTTAATCATTCGGTTACATCTTTAGCTTCATCCTCATGACACGAAATGCATGAGGATGAGGCAATCAACAAACTATCCTTATCATAGCAAATAGATGTCCACCAATTGACTTAGGCGAGATATGGCACTTAACTTAGTGCATTGGGCTCTTCCATATGAGTACCGGATCGTAACAGGTAGATGGTACCGGATCATGACAGTGAGCAAACGGTGGTACCGGATCATGACAGAGCATGGTTGTTGGTACCATATCATAACAGTGCGTGTTGTTGGTACCAGATCATAATAGAGTGTGGTCGTTGGTACCGGATCAAAACAGGTAAGATTTAGTACCGGATGCGTTTAGTACCAGATCAGACAGCAACAATCTTGGTGCGTAGGTACCGGATCATGCTAGAGCTAGTACATGAATGCTAGACATCTAGAGGTCAAAGATTCACATATGGAAAATCGAGCATTAGTAAGTGAAATATTTAATTCCTTAACTCAATAAACAACAAAATACATGAAATTAACCATACTTTACCTTATGACCTTATTACTAGCAATTGGTAGCGTTCTTTTCATTCACTCAAGCTCTAGGTAGGCCAAAAGGGTATAGGTGAAGAGTATAATAGGGTAATGAGAATGTCAATTTCAAGTCTCAACATTCCCCCATGCCAAAATCACTGCATGTCCTCATGCAACCGAAAACAAAACCCAAAATGTTTCAAAACTTGACACTGTGTTCTTTACTTTGGTGGATCAATGATATTGATGGCTGAAGCCTCTTCTCTTAGCTCCCTTTTGATGACCCTAACGTATTGTAGGAGTCGTAATACCTTCTTGAGCTTGTTAGAGGTCTCTTAATGGTCGTCTTGAATTTGTTGGCTGGTTGCTTTCAATTGCTCATTTTCCTTTTTGATATATCTATCCAAGAGTTGATATTCCTTTACTTCTTGTTGGAGTTCCTGATTTTGTTTTTGTAATTCCCCAATCCTTTTCTTCATTTGTTCTTTTGTCAAGTTCTTTGTTGATTCTACCATTGCTGGTTGGGTGCACTCCCTTTCCTCAATTTCCTCCCTCATCCCACATAAATTAATAGTGGCTTGCTCTTCGATCAGACTAGGGATGTCATCTTGGATTGGTAAATCCTCAGAAGGGGAGGTAAGGTCGATTGGATCTTCCTATGTATGAGGACTAACTATTGTTTTTCCCTTCTTTTCCATGCTCCTCGTAGTTCTTTTACAAGGAGGTACCAGATCAGGGATGCTTACAAGCTTCCTTTTCTTCCTCTCTAATTATGAAATGGTGACAGGGAGTTGTGCCATAAACTGTTTACTTTTAGTTTTTGAGTTATGCTTCCTTTTGTTCATAATTTTCTGATGGTCCTCTTTCTCAACTGCCACCGTGTTTCCTCTACTACTTTGTTTTTACCTTTTGATTCAGAGCTTTTAGAAGTCTTGTTGACTGTGGAAGAGGCCCCTACCTTTTCATGTTGGCTCACTGCCCTAGATGATGGCGGAGTTGTGTTATCCTTCTTGCTCTTTTTCTCTTGGGGTTCCTTACTTTTCTTTGGACCATACTGGGTTTCCTCCACATATTTGTTTCCCGTGGGAAGGTGTTGTGTGATAAGGGTTTTCCAACTAATCCTTTATTTCCTAAGCTCATGCAAAACTATCATTTTAATGAAACCTTGATGGTAGATGCTAGTCTTCTCTATTTTGGAGATGGATTTAACACCTCATACCATTTTATTCAAACTCATCCATAGAAAACATGGAAAAACGATTTCCAGGCCTCCTTCAAAATGCAATAGGAGCCTAAGGTGATAAATGAAAGTCACGGCATACCTGCCTTCACAGGTGAAAAATCGTTGAAGACTGGTAATCATTGGATGGTATTCTTCTTTGATGTAGTTTCTAGGGATCCCTTTCTTCCAGTCGGGGTGCTGATGATCTGCCTTCAAGAATTGTTGGCACATCTCTTTGTTAATTCCCACACCTTTGAAGTATTTAGCTCCTCTGCTAGGCAGTCCTGTAACCTCCCTTGTGGTTGCTTCATTAATTATCAGTTGTAGATTGCCTATACATGTCGTCTCTCCATCATATCCTTGTATAAATTCCTGAGATATCTTCTCGTTACAGCCTGTAAATTTTTCCAAAAATGGTATCCACCCTAATTTGGCATATTTGTCTTGACATAATTGGTATTCCTCGGTTTCCCTATAAATTTGGAAAACTGGTTTGTGTCTAGTAACAACCATCGTTATAAGTTGAGAAAAGGATTGGGTTGTAGCACAAGGGTTTAGTTAATTGATGAAGGGTTTGGTACTGGAAAGGAGCAGGCTCAGAACTGTAGAAAATCTCACGACAAGGGGAAATATGGTGATGGTGTTGCGAATGGTAAGTTTAAGTGAGGGTGCTGCAAGGAAAAATTATGACCAAATAAGGCTTATCTAGATGGCTTCGCCACCAGATAAGCCATTTCATATCTACCCATTGCTGTAATGATGAGGATAAGACATTGGGTATCAGGGCATCATTTTGGAATAGGTGATTGGACTTTTGGGGGGTGAAATTAATGTTGGATCGTGGTTCATGATATACGATGGGTTCGTGAATTGTTTAAGGAAGAAATATATTCGTGGCTTATCATTGCTATGCATGCTTCATATTTTGATATGATTTTTGCCTTTAAACAAGTTCAAGAGATATGAGAGGATTAATTAGGTTTAGGCATATGGGTATGAGGGATAGGTGCATGGGTTTAATACTAAGGTCGTAAGATCTAGTATAGATTTTCATATTTATTGTAGTTTTATGAGCATAGGAAAATAAATACCATGTTACCTTTTCTTTCACCTTTGTATGATTGATGCTCATAGCATGTGTGACTACTTGTAAATTGTCAAGATTCATCCTTTTAGACTGAAGCTTCTTGAAAAATTGGTACGGGAATGTCCTGTACTTCTGTTATTCTGTGCTTATCTTCTTTGTATTTGGTTCTGCAAGTGGATTATATGAGTCTGGAAAAGAGTTCTGAAGGGGCTCTTTGACCTTCCCCCATGCCGAAGATGGTGTACCTCTGTAGGCAAGAAAATTCAATCATTTCATATCATGATAAGAGCAAAAAGAAACCAATCAAATTTTTAGAAGTACAGCTTATCACTTATCATATGATCTCATCCCAAAAAATGAAATTGCCCTTCTTTGAATGGATTATTGACAGGGGTAGCATTCATCATTGAAACAGGGGAATATATATGTTTTCCATAAGAACAGATCCCACCTAGCTTGCTTCAAAGATTTACTATCATTGGTTGTTATAGATAAATTTCACAATATAAGTAGATTAGGCTCTCTAGTTAGGGCTCCACTCTTAAGAAGATTCCTTCTTATATAGTGTAGGCTTTGGATGTCAGACCAGTAAGTTGACTTAGGGTGATTCTCAAATGGACATTTTCTTGGAGAATTATGTTGCTAATTCATCTGGGATTTGTATCTCATGAAAGACAATAATGACTTTTTGTTTTAGATTGCAAAAAGTGGATTTTTCAATCAAACAAGTATAGATGAGACATGTTTCAACCGGAACCCAATTCCAACAAGCCTGTTCAGTACTCTGGTGGGGTAGTTGTGATAATTAGTGAGAGGTGCCTTCCCCAGGCAGAATACCCCATTGCCAACAGGCCTATTCAATACCCCGATGGGTTTGCCTAGTCATACCACAGACCGGTACCCGCTACCAGTAGACCTATTCAGTATCCCAACGGGTTAGTCTCTTAAACCCTTTTTCCATCAGAGGCTTCTTCTCCATAGTCACCTATTTTGGTTTGTATTAAAGAGTTCTTTGCATGGTGACAGGGGAGGCTCATCTGAAAACCTTTTTACAGGGTGGGATGGTATTGAGTTGGAAGGAATATACTCTTCTTTTGTATGTCTTTTAAAGATTTGTCTGAAGGAAAAATAAAATTTTATGCATGTTATTTATTTAGAGTGATCCAGATGTATAATTTTGTCTAAAGTTGTCCATAAGAGAATGACCTAAAGTTTCCTTGGGGTACTGGTACATCCTCTGCCATAAAAATTTTGGTAGTGTGCCCATGGTAGAGAGTGTTCATATACTCATATGTTAGTCTTTAATGAGATAATCCAATGAATACTATTGAAGTCTGGTTAGGGTGAGATAGTTGCTTATAGGCTAATATATTATTTCCTTTAAATCATGTTGAAATACTGGGTAAAGGCAACTTCTAATCTTTAAAGTGGATTATGGTTCTTTGAGTAATCATAGGGAAAGATTGTGTCCCTCTTTTTATTTTGATTTTAAGCAACAAAACCAAAAGAAATTAAAATACTTCTCAGCAACATAACCAAAAGAAAAAAAAATACTTCCCTTTAGTTGTCAATAGAAGGGCTTCCATTTGAGAGTGATTTTGGCTTCGTGGTTCCATATTAAGTGGTTTTTTCATGGCTTCATTGACATAAGATTTTGGAATATGCTTTGTCAATATGTCTTGATAGTACTGTAGAAGGACAGATTCTAGTACCGGACTGGTATCCGACTAGTACTGGACCAGAACAGGATTTCAGGTACCGAAACATAACAGAATATTGTTGATACCTACAACTGATTTTTTTAGCAAGTTCATGAAGGATCAAATAGATTATAAAAAAAAATTGCTTACAAAAGAAAAGAAAATTTGCGAAAGTAAAACAAAAGGAGGTAAGAGTCTTTTGTTACCTTCATCTTATTAACAAAATTCGATCCAAACCTATGTACAGAAAGTTTCAAATAAACCAATCAATCAATGTGGGTCAATAGGAGGATCTCCTCCCTTACTGATCATTTGCATGTCTGAATTCTGTAGTATACGAGTCAGGAATTATTCTTTTGATAGAGGTTTGTTGTAAACTCGCAACTGGTGACCATTCACAAGTAGTGGTGTCTATTGTTCATCAATTGTCTTTATCTTGATTGAACCATTATCATAGATAGTGTCAATTTTGTAAGGTCCCATCCAATGGGTGGTTAACTTACCTTTGAAGTTCTTGAATCTGATGTCATACAATAGGGCCCAATCTCCTTGTTGAAAAATTTTCTTTTTGAGATACTTGTCATGCCATGTTGTTCTCTGTTCTTGAATGAGGGTAGTCCTTTGAAGTTCTTCCTGCCTGGTTTCATCCAACTCATTAAGCTGTAAGAGTCTTTGTTGTTGGGCTTCATCCAAGTTCATGCCAACTTGTACTATAGTCCTGAAGGTTTTGATCTGAAATTCTATGGGGAGAAGCACCTGCTTCCCATACACTAACTCATAGGGTGTATGTCATGTTGTATTCCTCCAGGTGATTCTATAAGCCCATAAGGCTTCTAATAATCTGTCAGCCCAATCCTTATGGTGCAGTTGTACTGTTTTGGTAAGAATGGACTCAATAACTTTGTTGGTGGATTCTATTTGTCCATTTTCTTATGGATGATAGGGTGTAGATTTCCTGTGTTTGATTTGGTATTGTTCTGTAATAGCTTTGACTAGATGAGAGGTAAATTGAGTTCCCTGATCAGTCACAATTTCTCGCGGTACACCAAATCTAGTAAAGATATCATTAAAAAGGAAATCTACCACTGATTGTTCACTTGCATCCGGTAAAGCCTTTGTTGCAACCCATTTAGTCACATAGTTAGTGCATACAAGTATATACTTTTTCTTTTTAGATGCATGGTTAATGGGCCCTACAAAATCTAATGCCCATTTCTCGAATGGTTCAATGACTATTTGGGCTTGAAATGACATTTGGTATCGTGCAATAGGCTTACCCATTCGTTGACATTCATCACAATTGGATACATAGGTTTTAACATCTCTGAAAATATGAGGCCAGTAGTAACCTGATTGCAGAACTTTGTAAGCAGTCCTCTTGTCTACGAAGTGTCCGCCACAAGGGCCATCATGGCAGGCTTGTAAAATATCATGAATTTCATCTTCCCTTACACATCTCCTGATCACCAAATCTGGTCATGTTTTGTAGAGGCAATCACCGTGCCACATGTAATTTGCACTTAGTTGAATTACTTTCTGTTTTTCTCTATCAATAATGTTGATATTAAACTCTTGTAATAATAAAATCCATCTTGTAACTCTAGGATTTGTTACAGGTTTGTTCATTAAGAATCGGATGGTTGAATGATCAGTGTGGACAAAATCTCGATATCCAGTAATATAGTGTCTAAATTTATTGATAGCATGGACTACAACTAGCAATTCCTTTTCTGTGACCGTATAATTAACTTCAGCTGGAGACAGATTTTTACTGACGAAGTAAATAACATAGGGAATTTGATTTTCTCTTTGTCCAAGGAATTCCCCAAGGGCTATGTCTGAGGCATCGGTACATATATGAAAAGGAAGGGATCAATTTGGTCCTCTTAATACAAGGGTAGTTAACAATTTCTGTTTTAGAATTTCAAAAGATATTTGGCATTCATCATCCCACTTAAATTCATCTTCTTTGGTTAATAATTTAAATAGAGGGGTAGCTAGGCTTGTAAAATTCAGAATGAATCTTCTATAGTAGCCAGCATGTCCTAAAAAGTTGCGAACTTTCTTTTGTGAAGAAGGTATTCTAATTTGTGTGATGATATAAATCTTTGCCGGATCAACTCTCATGCCAGAACGGGAAATGTGATGTCCCAAAACAATACCTTCAGTGAGTATCATTTTTTGTTTTTCCTTACTTAAGGAAAGGTTAGTTTCCTTACATATAATCAAGACTTTTTCTAAACTGGCCAATGCTTCCTGGAAGTCTTGTCCATGGACTATAAAGTCATCCATGTAGAATTCCACACAATCATTGGTCAAGTCATAGAAAATGGCTAGGACATCTCTTTGAAAAGTGGTTGGGGCATTGCAAAGTCCAAAAGGGAGCACCCTATAAGGATATGTGCCCCAAGGGTAGGTGAAATTGGTATTTTCCTGGTCTTCGGGTGCTATTTGTATCTGGTTGTAACCACTAAACCCATCCAAGAAAGAAAAATACTTCTTTCTGGACAGGGTATCCAACACCTGATCAATAAATGGTAAAGGAAAGTAATCCCTATGGGTGGCATTGTTTAATTCATGGAAGTCTACACATATCCTCCACTTACCATTTTTCTTGGGAACTATGACAAGTGGAGATACCCATTGACTATTTGAAATGGGGTATATGAGATTGGCTCAGAGGAGATTTTGCAATTCCTCTTTTACAATATCTTTAAGGGTTGGATTCATCCTTCACTGAGGCTGTCTGACTGGTCTGATTTGGTCATTAGTGTAGATAGATGTGTTCATGTGTCAGGGTGAATGCCTTTCATGTCTGCATAATCCCATGCAAAGGCATCAAATTGTCTTTGGATCATTTCAATTACTTGTGTCTTTTGTTCTGGTTCCAAACTAGAGTTGATATACAAAGGTTTTCCTGGGCTAATCTCAACAAGTTCAATAGTTTCTTCCTTATCTGAGGAGGCTAGTGATAAAGTGTATAATTGAGTGATATCAGGGTGCCAAGTTTGTTGAAATTTGGAACTAAAAATATGTGACAATTCTACAAAAGACCTTGGGTATTCAATGCAATTTGTGTCATCCAAAAATAAGCTTAAGACTTGTTCATATGATTGTTCTTGTATTCCTCTTACTTGTTCAAGTGTTAACGGAGGTCTGATGCAATCTTCCTCTCCATAAGGGTTTTCTAACCAAATAGGTATTTCTTGTGTCGGTTGGGCAGGAGGGAAGAGAACAAGTTTTTGGCTATGTGTGCCATTGGATATAGTCATCTCACCAGACCGACAACTGATAAAGGCATCTGCTGTGGCTAGCCAAGGGTGACCAAGAACCATAGGGTGTCCTGGTTTGGAGGATGATTTAGAATAGATGACTAAAGAGTCTACTAGATACTCCCAAGAAGCTAGGGTGACTGTGACATCACCTAGACTTCCTGCAGGGATAATGACTGACTTATCTACCAATTAGATCATGATTTGGGTTGGTCTTAGTTGATTGATTTGGAGCTTCTACATAGTGTCAAAAGGAATTACATTAATAGCTGCACCCAAATCAATGAGTGTATTTGGTAGAGAAATGCCATTAATTTCAATAGTGACAAGAGGAGGTTCCTTCTTCTTCCTTCCTGGTTTCTTAATGCAAAGATCCCTTATAATTTGGCGTAAATAGGGATATCCTTAATAGCTTGTAGAAGAGGTATTTTTATGCACACATTTCGTAATTCATCTTCTATATCTCTGTGCAAGGGTGGTTCAGGTTTCTTCACTAATAGTCTTTCGGGGTAAGGTGGAAGATTAATTTGTTGGGGTACTTGTACAGACTGAGAAGTGATTGGGATAGGAGGAGAGGCCTCTTCTTCTACAAGGGTGGTTTGAGTGTTTTCTTCCTCAGAATGATTATCATTTTCTTCCTGAATTATTACTGGAGGATCTGATTGGTTTACCACTTTCCTCGATCGTAGTTGAATTTCATAGGTGGGAAAGGTTTGAACTTCTGTATTCTACATAGGGTGGGTGGGTCGATCATTGGGGTTAGGGATTGGTTGGGCAGGGATTGTTGTTGGTCTTGGAGGATTGTGGGCAGCTTGGTTTTGTGGTTGTTGATTGGGATTTATAGATACTTGTTGTTGCTAATTAGGATTCAAGGGGCTTATCAATTGTTGTTGTATAGGAGGTGGGAGTAAATCTTGCATCTATGGTGGGTTGAATCCAGGTAGTAATTGGGAAATGTTTGCAGGGTACTGTGGATATGTAGGGTAAGAGGTATTTCCATACATAGGTCCCCTCCAACCTTGTTGCCAAGGCTGAGTTTGCTGAGGTGTCCATTGTGGATAAGTCATTGGGGAAGGACCCCATTGTTGTTGTTGATATTGTGTATTAGGCTCATAAAATGTATTGGGATTTTGGGCTCTCCAAGGTCTTCTAGAAGGGTATGGTTGTTCTTGTGAGACTCCTCCTCCCCTATACATGGCTTGTAGTTCAAGCAAGGTTGGACACTCAGATGTGTGGTGTTCTAGTGTACACAGATCACAGATTTCTATGACATTTAATGGGCATTCTTTCTCGTTGTTGAGCTTCTTTCAGAATCTATGACAAAATATTGCTAAAGCATCTTCTTCTTGTTTCTTTTTCAGTTTTAGAGTATCTAATTGGTTACTTATTGTGCTCAAGATGTATGTTTTAAAGTTCTCCAACAAGTTTCCTAACTCAGTTCTGGTGACAGCCCCTGAACTTTGTTTTGTATTTCTTCTAAAAGGATCTCTTGGTCCTTTCCCTGTTTTAGCTTATCCTCTTGAGTATCTCCTACAGTAATCTGCAATTTCTAAAAAAGGTTTTTGGTGTACATATCCTGAACTCAACAAGTTTAAAACTTCTATGCAATCATCCCTAAGACCTTTCAAGAATACAGTTCTTACTACAGCTGGGTCTGAGGTGAATAACTTTCACTTTTGATAGTTGTATAAGAACCTTTCTAAGTAGTCTTCAAGACTTTCATCTTTTGTTTGATGCATTTTAAAAATGTCATTTTTAACATTATCTTTACAATAGTCTTGGTATTTTCGTAAAAATGTGTCTTTCATTTGATCCCAAGAAAGGATTGTATTTTCTCCTAAGCTCATGAACTATCTTAAGGTTGAATCTTTCATTGTAGCAGGAAAAAGCTTAAGTTTTGGAGCATCGTTTGAGTAGTTATAGCTTCTACGTAATATGTCAAACTCAAATAAAAATAAATCTGGATCTTCAGTTGACATACCTCTAAAAGTGGGTAACGATGATAGTGGGATATTCTTCATGATGACATTTCTGGAAATATCCAAGATTGGAAACCCAAAGGTCTCAGTCTCTATAGTTGCATCTCCTTCTTCTTCTGCCATTCTACTGATGGATGGTTCATAAATTGGATTTTATGTGTCTCCTAAATGTTCAGTGGACTCACGTTCTGCCTGTCCCAATATTGATTCTTCCATTTTAGGTTCTCCTTCTGGAGCCTCATTGGCTCCCCTTGAATTTTCTTTTGGTGGAATTTTTCCTGCACCAGTGTCAGTTGGATTAGTGGGGGGGGGGGGGTTTAATCTTTGGAGCTTACAAATCTACCCTTGTTATCTCTATATCTATGGATAAAATGGAAATTTTATTCTTTAGCTGAATTGAAATCCTAATTCTATCTAGAAGGTAAGAAGGCAACCTGGCTTCAGAGAACCCCACTCTAGTGGCCGCATGGCTCTTCACTCATGTCATAAATGTTTTATCCTCCTCCCTCAAACAACCTTTTAAAAACATTAAAATTTATGCAAACAATCTAAGCTAAAAATTACTTCCTACTGTTTGCAACTCCCCGGCAACAGCGCCAAAATGTTGTCCTACTTATATGTTTAATATAATGCACTCATTAATTATCAATTTGAGATTCGTAATCAACAGAGTTACAAGACACCAGTAAGAAAGGTAATTCCTAATGTCACGAGTATAGAATCAAACTAAATTATGTATGTTGGAAACAAATCAAAATAGAAAACTATAATGCACTTTGGTTGTCCTTCTCAGAGAGGCTATCTATTCCATTATGGCACATGCAAGTATGAGATGGAATTGGTTTGATAGATCAACTCTGATGTCTGACCCAGAAAACTAACTATGCAATCCACACTTTCTGAAAGGAAATCACACATCAATCAGCATAGCATGGGTAGTTCAATAGTCAATATCTTGGTTCTACTATGGTTCACAATGAACTTCACTAGTTCATACCCAAGTAGTTTTGAATATTGCTTCCAACAGCTATGATCACTCAAGGAAATCAAAGTCATCAGAACAGAAACAGAGTATATGCAAAAACAGAGCAATTAAAGATCTTTAAGAAATTATAGAATGGAAATCTTAATCTAAGTTGTACTGCTATCATCTAACAGATTTAAATCTTTAGCTAATTCAATGTTTATACTACTGAAAACAAACACTAATGCTAATCTACGAAGAGGATGACCTTTGTTGGGCGGTGGGCCCTTGCTGCTTCAACAGGTCAGCTTCTTAAGTCTACAGGAAGCTTGCTTTTAACACACACATTACTCTCACTCACACTTCAAAACATAAAATCAAAACTCTCTTTAGCAACTCAACTCATTCTTAATCATAGATAATCAGAATATGGAGATAAAATGACATTCCATTAATCTTCACTCAGAAATATGTTATGTACTATCATACATTGCTTACATATTGATGATATGCTAACTCTCCTAATCTTCTACCATCCTTTCCACGGCTATTTAATAGTCTGCATCATGAAACATAAGGAGGCGAAGTGATTTGCAAATCAATCAGTTGTTAAGTTTAATCATTCGGTTACATCTTTAGCTTCATCCTCATGACACAAAGTGCATGAGGATGAGGCAATCAGAAAAATATCCTTATCATAGAAAATAGACGTCCACCAATTGACTTAGGCAAGATATGGCACTTAACTTAGTGCATTGGGCTCTTCCATATGAGTATCGGATCGTAACAGGTAGATGGTACCCGATCATGATAGTGCAGAAATGGTGGTACCGGATCATGACAGAGTGTGGTCGTTGGTACCGGATCATAACAGTGTGTGTTGTTGGTACTGGATCATAACAGAGCATGGTCGTTGGTACCGGATCACAGCATGTAAGATTTAGTACCGAATGTGTTTAGTACCGGATCAGACAACAACAGTCTTGGTGCGCAAGTACCAGATCATGCCAGAGATGGTATAGGAACGTTAGACATCTAGAGGTCAAAGATTCGCATATGACAAATCGAGCATTAGCACGTGAAATATTTAAGTCCTTAACTCAATAAACCACAAAATACATGAAATTAACCATACTTTACCTTATGACCTTATTACTGGCAATTGGTAGCGTTCTTGTCATTCACTCAAGATCTAGGTAGGCCAAAAAGGTATAGGTGAAGAGTATAATAGGGTAATGAGAATGTCGATTTCAGGTCTCAATAGTACACAAGATTAACCATGCTGCGTCAGGAAAGGGACCAAACGGTACTAGATTTCCCCAATATTTTCCATACGTTGTGCACCAAATTGGCTATCAAAGACTTTGAATGACATCTGGTGCTCAAATACTGTGGTTGTATGCATATATACATTCAAATAGAAATGTATTTTATTAGCATCGCATCATTGGCTGTGTCTTATAGATATGTTGTCAAGATCGAGCAAAAGTTTAAGCAGAAGAGGCGACAGTTTAGATCTGCAAACTCCTCAAATTTGAAGCAAGGAAAAGGCAGCCCCAACCCAAAAAATAAGGGACAAAGAAAATATGGTCACTCTCAGGAAAACCAATCCAAACCGCAACCCAAGAAGGGTAATGAGAAGTCAAAGAAGGACAGGGGGAAATGGTGTGAATACCATAAAATCCCTTAGCACAACACCGAAAAATGTCACTCGAAGAAGTAACTTGTGGTTGAGCTGAAAGTTTTCAAGTCAGAGGAAGATCCTGAATCTGAATCAAATCCAGAAAGATGTAAGCGGATCATTAATGTCGAACCTAGTGCCACTATCTCTACCACAAAATTCCAACCAAGTGAACCAGAAGAACCAAAGGAAGGGGAACGCCTCTTTCACTCACAGATGTGGGTAAATGGGACTTTGCTTCATTTCATTGTCGATAGCGACAGTCAAAATTATCTGATTTCAACAGAGGTCATCAAGTGGCTGGACCTATCGATAACACCGCACCCGCATCCCTACACCATCAACTAGCTTCACCAAGGATGAGATCTTTGTGTCAGCCAACAATGTCATCTTCCCTACAGCATCAAGCCCTTCAAAGATAAGGTATTGAGTGATATTTCTCCCCTTGAAGTTTGTGATGTTATTTTAGGCCAGTCATATTTGTGGAAGCGACATGTTGTGTATGAGTCTAGACCCCACAGTGTTATTATTACTTTGGGTAGACAATTGTACAAGATACCAGAGGTAGCGCTGCCTACCGCTATTTCTTTAATATCTGCTAAGCAATGTAGTAAGGTCATTTCACAGACCGTGAAGTTTGTCTTCTTTGTGATTCATGATCATAGTAATAAAAAGGTCTCCACCACATCTGTGACCTCTACATAGAGCCTCTCTTTGCAGCAAACACAAGTGGATAGGATCATGGAAGAGTACAAAGACATCTTATCCTCACCCATTGGGGTACTGATGCACTTCCAAGTCAATAATCCAATTGATCTAACCCTCGGTGCACCAATGCTAATGTAAAATGATGAAATTAAGTGCCAAATCCAAGAGCTTCTTCAAAAGGGGCACATATGACCCATCTCCGCCCCTTGCAGAAGCCCAATTGTGATGGTGTAGAAGAAAGACGAGACCTGGTGGATCTGCATTGATTACAGAGCATTAAACAAAATCACAATTAGGAACCCATACACAATTTTCCAAATTGATGACCTTCTTGACCAACTCAAGGGGGATAAGTTCTTCAGCAAGATTGACCTAAATTATAGCTACCACCAGGTTCCCATCGAACCAACTGATGTATGGAAGACAACTTTCAAATCTAAATAAGGTCTCTTCGAATAGATGTTCATTCCCTTTGGCTTAACAAATGCACCAACAAATTTCATGAGATTAATGAATGATGTATTGAGACCCTTCACCAACTCTTTTGTGGTGGTATATATGGATGACATCCTCATCTTCAATAGAACTTGGGAGGAGCACATGTATCATATTCAATAGGTTTTGGGCACTCTACGGAAACAAATGCTATATTACAACTTGGGAAAATGATCCTTTGGCATCAATAGGGTCCAATACTTGGGCTACATTTTTTATGAGCATGGGGTACATGTGGATCCAACTAGGATCCAAGTCATTCATGACTAGCCATCCCTGACCACACTAACTGAGCTTCAAAGCTTCTTCGGACTTCCAACTTCTACCGAAGGTTCGTGTTGGGATTCTCCCATATTGCATGTGTTAGGGACCTAACCTACCTAACCCCTCAAGTGGGTAGAATAATATATTTCCATGTAATAAATGTCAATATTAATAATGCCTAGCAATAAGGAGGAATAAGTCAAATGTAAGAAGACCTAATAGAAGCTTCCACTTATAGAAGGATATTCCTCTAGATTGTTTTGTTGGATATATAGATTTAGTATAAATAGGAGTAGAGGTTATCATAAATTTTGTCTTGAACAATTATTGTAATAGAGTTATGCTCTACTGGAGGTTTCCCCCTTGAAGAGGCAAGTGAACCTTGTTTCCTATCAATAAAGGTATAATTTTGGTGTTGCGGTTCCATATAATTTGTTGTGTCCATTGTTATCTTTGTAGTATTTCCATATTTTGTTGCTATCTTGGTGTTATTTACTGCATTATTTCTCTTTTCTGCTAATATAAAAAACCTGGTACCTTACAAGTGGTATCAGATCACTTTCCTTGGTAGAAAATTGTGGGTTAATTTTTTTTCAGGGTAGACACATATTCCAATGTCTTAAAGCTTCATAGATCTGTCATTACACACATAAACCCATGGTCAGGGAGTAATACATGCAGTAAATACAAGTAGCGCTCAAGCACACATCTATTGGCCACCCTTGTAAACCCCATTGGTACCCCTTTGAGTGGTAGCGCATTAGAAAACACATGTATACATATTGGCCTAGCTATCCTGAATCCCTCTATACATAAAATGATCGGTCACCTGACTGCTATAATGCCACCAAGAACAACACTCAGGAAGATACTCTCTAGTACCTGGGTAGTCAAGTATTACAACTAAGGGAATGGTCTAGCCTCCTTAGTTGGTGCCCTGAGATATTAGGTCGAGTACTACTATTGGACCCTGCATGTATATCAGAGAGCTATAGCATTGGGAAAACCCTTTTCTATAGAAACCCTGAATACCCTACCCCTTGGGACAGACACAAAAAAATAGAACATACAAGATCTATTTCTGCGCAATTGTGCCTTCTACATTCTAATTGTGAAATTATTACACATTTCTTCATTTTAATCATTTGGGAATTTCGTCACTGCAGTATTATTCAGGATGACATATAACTTTGCAGGAGTAAAAAAAAAATCTAGTGGTCCTGCCGACACAATTATTTGGGACCTATCCCATTGGATTCCCCTTTTCTCCCTGATCATGGTCGTACCTTTCATTTTTAATTCTTTTTTTTTCAGTGGACCCAACCCCTTCCCAATTTCCTTATTTTTCCACCTATTCCATTATATTTCCCTTCTCGCCATGATCATCGTGGTACCTATCACTTATAAGTCCTTTTTTGTGGTCCCACCCACCCGTTTTCCCTTACCCGCACTCCCCCTCTCCAAATGGCCACCACTCGCAACCAATACCTAGAAGCTTCCATCAATCAAGCCCAGGAATCCATCCACCATGTGACACCGGAGATTGGCTCTATCAATTCCCGCCTTGCACAATTCGAGACCCAAGTCCAACCCAAATTTGACACCATGGAGGCCAGATTCATGAACCAATTTAACACCCTCTAGTCTGTTGTCGACTAGTTGTTTAACCACACTCTGGGTCCTTCCTCCTCAATCCAACCAGATGTTGTTGATTCCTCTCATTCTCTGCCTTTTCAATCCAACTCCTCTCATCGTTACCCCTGCCTTCCCTGCGTTGAGGTCAATAAATTTCATGGTTTTGATCCCACGGGTTGGGTCACTCAAATGGAACATTATTTTTCTCTGCATGGGATTACTGATGAGTTAGCCAAACTTCACTATGTTTTCCTCTATCTATATCTTGAACGATGGAAATGGTGGCAATGGCATAAAAATTCATGTCAGGGGTATATTGCATGGACCTAGTTTATTATAGAGCTCTATGACTGCTTTGACATTGATATCCACTATCTCAGTCATTTGACCAAGTTGAAATAGTCAAGCACAGTGGAAGAATTTATAAATTCTTTTGAGAATTTGGCCTTTCGAACCGAGGGCATGTCAAATACGTTCTTTCATGAATTCTTTATCAGTGGCCTAAAGGATGAAATCCAATCCTAGGTTCTCATGGCCCGCCCTTAGAATTGGTTGGAAGCTACTAAACGTTCTAAAGAGGCCCAACACAAAACAAAAAACCGTATTTTGTTCCTCTCCCTCGACCCACTAACCCTAACCCCCATGCCACTCCCCTCAAGGTATGGAAATTAACTAGGGATGAAATGGTTAAATGCCAACTGAAGGTTCTTTTCTATAATTATGATGAAAAATATTTTCTCGGGCACAAGTGTAAGGAACAAAAAAAAATTGTGGCCATTTCCAAAGATGTTCCAGAAGAATATGTGACACTTTCCCTTATTGAAGAGCCATCCCTTCCTGATGCTACCCAGGATACCGCTAACCCACATGAAGTAGACCCACTCATTTCCTTGCATGCCCTCACTAGATTTTGTGCTCCACAAACCCTCAAGCTCATTGGCTATATTAACCATAGGAAGGTCATCATCCTTGTTGACAGTGGTAGCACCCACAAATTCGTCACATTTCCTAGGAAACCAATTGCTCTATTCGTGTTTTTCAAATCATGATAGCCAATGGTGGATCCATGAAATGTAGTGGGCTTTATGAAAATGTACGTCTTCAAACTAGACATTACCACCTGAAATATCATATGTTTTCCATTGAAATGGGAAGTTGTGACATTGTGTTAGGTGTTGAATGGTTACACACTTTGGGTCCCATTCTTATGGATTTTAAGTAATTAACTATGCAATTCCAACATGAGGGACAAAGGTATCAATTCCAAGGTATCATAGTTGGTTCTCCCGATATCATCAGTTCCCATCGCATGGAAAATCCCCTCAAGAAAGTCCACTACGGTATTATTTCACAACTCCATTCTATTCATGTAATTGAGACACCTTCTGTGCATCCTGAACTCCAAGCTATCCTCTCCAGACATCAAGTTGTTTTTTCCACTCCTCGAGGAATTTTTCCTTCTCTTGGTGTTCATGATCATTCCACCCCCCTTGTTCCTCAAATTATTCCTCCCAATGTTCTCCCTTATCGTCATCCCTTTGCCCAAAATAATGAAATTGAGAAAATAGTGCAGGAATTTCTCCAAGCAGGTGTTATTCGCCCCAGTACCAGCCCTTATTATTCTTCTGTGGTCATGGTAATTAAGAAAGAAGGTACTTGGCACATGTGTCCTGACTTTCGTTCCCTCAATAAACTCACCATCAAGGACACTTTTCCCATTCCTGTCATTGATGATCTCTTGGATGAGTTGAGTGGTGCTCAATACTTCACTAAACTTGATCTGCATTATAGATACCACCAGATACATATGCAATAAGTTGACATCCCCAAGACTTGCTTTTGAACTCATGAGGGTCACTATGAGTTCTTGGTCATGCACTTTGGCCTGTGTAATTCCCCCTCCACCTTCCAAAGCCAGTAAAACTTGATGATATTCTGTCCTTTTCTCCATCATTTTGTCTTAGTTTTCTTTGATGATATTCTCATCTATAGTAAAACTTGGCAATCCCATATTTCCCATGTGGATCAATTTCTCCATCTACTCTCTCAGCACCAACATTTCCTCAAACATTCTAAATGTGACTTTGGCACCTCAGAAGTCGAGTACATAGGTCATATTGTTGGCAAGGTTGGTGCCCGGGTGGATCCTAAGAAGATTGAAGCAATGCAGGATTGGCCTCGCCCCAAGACTGTCAAAAGATTGTGTGGTTTTTTGGGTTTAACAGACTATTA
This sequence comes from Picea engelmannii, assembly GCA_009831015.1. Taxonomy (NCBI): domain Eukaryota; kingdom Viridiplantae; phylum Streptophyta; class Pinopsida; order Pinales; family Pinaceae; genus Picea; species Picea engelmannii. The sequence goes on from ML791889.1 coordinate 48,909, forward strand.
TCACAAGTTTGTTCAGAATTATGGAAATATTGTGGCTCCTCTCACTGCTCTCCTTAAAAATAATTCTTTCACTTAGACTCCCGCAACTGATCATGCCTTTCAAGCCTTGAAGGTGGCTACATGTACTACTCTAATCTTGGCTCTTCATGATTTCACAAAGACCTTTGTCCTGGAATGTGATTATTTCGATAGAGGAATTGGAGCAGTCCTTATGCAAGAGGGAAAACCTTTGGCCTTTACTAGCACACAATTATCAGGATGCCATTTGGGCCAATAAATCTATGAAAAGGAAATGTTGGCTATTCTGCATGCAGTAGATCTCTGGCACTCTTATCTCTTGGGGAAACGATTCCAAATTAAGACAGATCATCAAATCCTCAAGTATTTTCTGAAGCAACGACCTTCCTCCCCAGAGAAACAAAAATGGGTAACTAATCTCTTTGGATATGATTATGAGATCAGTTACAAGAAAGGAAAATAAAATTTGGTTGTCGACGCTCTTTCTTGCAAATATGAAGATGAAGGGTCTCTTTTCTCCCTCTCCTTCATTGTAATAGATCAGCTCCAAGATGTTCACCAGGAATGGCTACAGGATCCTAAAATTTCTCATCTAATCCAACAATTGCAAGCCAATTCTCCAGTTTTTCCAGGGTACTCTTGGCACAATGATGATCTTCTCTACAAAGGTCGTTTTTATTTAAGTAAACAGTCACAAGTTAAATCCATGGTGCTTTCTGAGCTTCATGCTACACCCATAGTTGGTCACTCAAGGTTTACCAAACCCTATGATTGGGTCAAACTTTCTTTTTTCTGGGATGGTATGAAAAAGGATGTTTGCACTTTTGTGGCAGAATGTGATGTTTGTCAATGCAACAAGGGTGAAACAATCAAAGCTCCTGGAACACTCCAACTGCTTCCAATTCCACCCGCTATTTGGAGGGACATGTTTATGGATTTTATTGTGGGATTACCTAAATCAGGCAATAATCCAGTCATGATGGTGGTTGTTGATCGTCTTTCCAAGTATGCTCATTTATGTGCTCTTCAACACCCATTTACCACATCCGTTGTGGCTCAAATTTTCATGGATCATGTCTTCAAGCTTCATGGCATGCCTCATTCTATTGTTTCTGATCGAGATCCCACTTTCACCAACAATTTTTGGCAAGAATTGTTCAGGCTACAGGGCACCCAATTGCATCTCATCACTGCTTATCATCCCTAGACTGATGGTCAAACTGAAGTTGTCAACAAGTGTTTGGAGACTTATTTGAGGTGTTTTGCCTCTAAAAGGAAAAATAAATGGGCTCAATGGTTACCATTAGTTGAATGGTGGTACACCACTTCTTACCATACAACTACTCACATGACTCCTTTTGAAGTAGTATATGGAAAACAACCACCTTCTGTTCTCTCATACATGTCAGGTGTCTCGAAGATCCAGGTGGTTGACCAAATGCTTACAGTTTGAGAGGATATTCTTTGTACCCTCAAAGATAATTTGGTCATGGCTCAGAATTGCATGAAGAAACAAGCCGATCAAGGTCACTCAAAATGTCAATTTGTTGAAGGATACCATGTATTTCTTCGATTGCAACCTTATAAGAAAAATTCACTCAAGGCCGAACATTGTCAGAAACTGGTGCCCAAATTTTATGGTACTTATAAAGTTCTCAAGTGCATGGGATAGGTGGCCTATCAGTTAGCTTTTCCCAATTATTCTAAGTTCCATCATGTTTTTCATGTCTCCTTCTTAAAGAAAGTGATTGGAACTAAGTTCCAAAATCAAACCAACCTTCCCGACTTGGATGAAGAAGGATCTATATGGTTGCAACCACAAGTAGTTTTGGACCAGCATGAGTGTCCTCTTTGTTAGTGCACCATCACGGAAGTGTTAGTACAGTGGAAAGATACAACTTCAACAGATGCCACCTAGGAGCCAGATACCATTCTGCAGCAATTTCCTCATCTCAAGCCTTGAGGACAAGGCTGATTTTAAGGGGGGGGGGGCATGTTAGGGACCTAATCTACCTAACCCCTCAAGTGGGTTGAATAATATATTTCCATGTAATAAAGGTGAATATTAATAAGGCCTAGCAATAAAGAGGAATAAGTTAAATTTAAGAAGACCTAATAGAAACTTCTGCTTCTAAAAGGATATTCCTCTATATTGTTCTTTTGGATAGATAGATTTAGTATAAATAGGAGTAGAGGGTACGAGAAATTTTGTCTTGAAGAATTATTGTAATAGAGCTATTCTCTGCTGGAGGTTGCCCCCTTGAAGAGGCAAGTGAACCTTGTTTCCTATCAATAATGATATAATTTTGGTGTTGTGGTTCCATATAATTTGTTGTTTTGTTGTTATCTCTGCAATATTTTTTTATTATGTTGCTATATTGGTGTTATTTACTGCATTATTTCTCTTTTCTGCTAATATAACAGACCTAGTACCTTACAGCATGGGCACTCAGTCAAGTAACCAAGGGCGGTGGCAAGGTAAATTTCGCATGGGGGCAGGCACAACAACAAACATTTGATGATCTGAAGCATCTCTTGTGAAGCATCTCCAGTACTCTCCTTACCTGATTTGCAACAACCGTTCGATATTGAGACTGATGCTCATGACTATGTTGTAGGGGTATTTCTCACTCAACATGGTCATCTAGTAGCATACCATAGTGAGACACTCTCAGATATTGTTCAGAACTACCCCACCTATGAAAAAGAAATGTATTCCATTGTGAAATCCTACCATCAATGGAAACATTACATTATGGGAAATGAGACAATCATCTACACTGATCACAAGCCTATGCAATTCATACAGACATAGGGGAAGTTGTTGAATGACCGCCATCAAAAGTGGTCCACATACCTACAACAATTCCATCTCAACATCAAGTATAAAACAAGGAGAAAAAATCATGTCACTGACTACCTCAATCACCCTCCCATTATTGCAATCACCACAATGCTCCATTCCTATGGGCATGAGGCATTTGAGTTCCCCCAACTTTATCAACATGGCCCTGGCTTTTCCATGACCTATCATCTCTTGGGTACAGGAGTGAATGTCACCAATTTTCACATCCAGGATGGACTTTTATGCCATCTGGGCTACCTCTGTGTTCCCACAAGTGAGCGTGCAAAGATGATTTGGGAGGTTCACTATATTTGGATGGCAGGACATTTTGGCATGGAGAAAATTGTGGTCGTTCTATAGAAACATTTTTATTGGCCGAAACTTCGACAAGACGTCAGCAAGTATATAAGATATTGCACTTCGTGTGCCATTGCCAAGCCGACCATCAAGAATCAAGACTTGTACACCCATCTTCCTACTCCCAAGAGGCCTTGGGAATCCATCTTGATGGATTACATGTCTAGACTTCCATCCACCAAGCATGGAAATGATTGTGTATTTGTGGTGGTTGATGGGTTTTCGAATATGGCCATTATCACAGCCTGCAAGATGTTAAGAACCTGAATAGATATAAAAATATAATAAACACAAATACTGAATACACAATAGATCCACAGAGAATTATAGAAGAAACCACACTTTATTATTACCAAACCCTTGAGGTAGGAAAACACCATACAATGGATCCTATTATGGAAGGGATCATCTCCTATTCACTTGTCTTTTCGAGGGGGCATCCTCCTATTGAGATACCGCTCCAAATACAATAATTCTCTTCATGTCCCATTACATTGCTTGAACCCCTTTATATAGTTATACCATCACCTAATAACATTCTAGAGGAGGAATATTCTAGAAGTAGAACCTTCTAAGAATTCATCTTACATTTATTATATCTAACTACCCATTTATTATATCTAACTACCATAGTGGGCCTTATTTAATAATATAGTGGACCTAGTCCACCTTACAATGAATGGCCTCCACTATTATCACTATGGTCCCTCTGCCCNCCCCCCCCCCCCACTACCTCTCTAGCTACCTTACATTCCATCCCCCTTATGAAAGCGTTGTCCTCAATGCTTGATGTACAACCATATACCAGGGTCCCATGGATAAGTGAGGACCATAGTGCTGAAGTAGACTAGAGAACCAGGGTCCCATTGAGAAATGGAAGCCACCATGCTAAAGTATTCCAACCACCATTGTAAACCAGGGTCCCATGTCCAATTTCTCATGTGAACCCCACATGGAAGATATCGACACCCAATAACCAACTAAAAATGATGCTCCCAATACTGACACCTATCATGTGGATCCAGATAAGAATATCCATCCACATAGTGGGAGATGATCAAAGATGAATCTAGAAGGAACAATACCATTGTAGAATATGCAAGTTGGATGCTGGTAACTAGCTCTTGATGTGGGACATTGATGTTCTCTACAGAAGGTGGAGTAGAGTCATGAAATAAAATATGGAAGTGGTTGTCATCCCATAAATGACAACTATACATATACCAATCATCGCAATCGGTCTCAAAATCATACCAAACATATATTTCTTGATTATATTCATCCTTGAGTTCCGCCAAGTTCCACCATAAGAAATCTCTCCTGCATGTTATCCAATGAATCTTGAATACTACGAAAACTATCATTGAGACCATCTACAAAGCCATCCAATCTGTCATTCAATGTTTCAAACAATTGGGCTTTGATTGTTTCAGTAATGTGTAGAATTTCTTTGAGGGTTTGAGAAGAAATATCCATCTGAGCACCATATGAAAATTTAGGAAATCTTTAGTCCCACTGTTGTCACTAAAAAACCCAAAAAATAGAAAAAACAATTATTACAGAAAATTGCGGCGTTTTCCGGAAAAACCTTGAAAAACTGTTGAATTTAAAATGCTCATAACTTCACTTCCCAGACTCCGTTTCGGTTGATTTTTTTTTTGAAATTGGGTGAGAGGAACTTAGATATGCAATTTTTTCGGGCAAATTTGGCCTCTGGATGCTACAGAAATAAAAAAATCACGCCGTCGTTCGCGGAAAAAACCTTGAAAATTTGCAGATTTTAAAACTTCAATATCTTGACTTCCCGGACTTCGTTTTGGACGATTTTTTTTTTTAATTGGGTTTTTTTATAAGAGGAACTCATATATACAACCTGTTTCTACAACTTTTTCACATAAACATACCAAACATTTATGGAATGTCGCAGCCCTCTTTTTTCTTCTCCGAAAAAAATCTGCAAAAATAAAAAAATATTTGCCCACAATGTCTACCAAGGAAAGTGATCTGATACCACTTGTTAAGAACCCAAAGAATGAATACATAAGCACCAAAATATATATAGAAGAACAATATTCAAAAAATCTTTTATTAATATCAAACCCTTGAGGTAGGGAAACACCATACAATGGATCTTATTATGGAAGGGATCCTCTCCTGTTCACTTGCCTCTTTGAGGGGGCATCCTCCTATTGAGATATAACTCACAATACAATAATTCTCTTCATGTCCCATTACATTGCTTGAAACCCTTTATATAGTTATACCATCACCTAAGAACATTCTAGAGGATAAATCTTCTAGAGTAGAACCTTCTAAGAAGTCATCTTACATTTATTATATCTAACTACCCATTTATTATATATTACTACCATAGTGGGCCTTATTTAATAATATTGTGGACTCATTCCACCTAACATTGAATGGCCTCCACTATTATCACTATGGACCCTCTGGGCCCCCACTACTACCTCTCTAGCTACCTAAAATTCCATCCCCCTTATGAAAGTGTTGTCCTCAACGCTTGATGTACAACCATATACTAGGGTCCCATGGACAATTATGGACCATAATGTTGAAGAAGAATAGAGAACCAAGGTCCCATGTAGAAAGGAAATCCACCATGTTGAAGTAGTCCAATCGCCATTGTAAGCTCGGATCCCATGTCCAATTGCTCATGTGAACTCCCCGTTGAATATTTTGGAACCCAATAACTAACTCAAAATGCAAGATACCAGATATATAAAATATGCAGAACAGAAAAGAAATGCTAGAAATAACAGAATAATAGTAAAATATCCAGCATAATCTTCACAATACACTGAAATGGTATACGAAATAGCAACAGAAATAGCACTTGAACAGAAATAGCACTTGATTCAGATAGCAATGTTCACAGGCCTCTTCGAGGGGGCAACCTCCAATCGAGCAGCGCTCTGTTACAATAATATCCAAGCTAGGGTTCTCATACCC
>ML791889.1:60856-83845 GCA_009831015.1 Picea engelmannii
TAGGCCAGTCCGTACACAGGTGTTGTCTGATGCGCTACCACTCGAAGGGGTACCAACAGGGGTTACAAGGGTGGCCAACAAATGTGCGCTTAAGAACCACTTTTATTTCCTGCGTGTATGAATCCCTCAACCGCGGGTTTATGCGCTTAACGACATATCTATGTGGCTTAAAGACGCCGGAATACGTCTCTACCTTGAAAAAAAATTACCCACAATTTCTGCCAAGGAAAGTGCTCTGATACCACTTGCAAGATACCAGATATATAAAATATGCAGAACAGAAAATAAATGCTAGAAATAACAGAATAACAGTAAAATATCCAGCATAATCTTCACAATACACTGAAATGGTATACGAAATAGCAACAGAAATAGCACTTGATTCAGATAGCAATGTTCACAGGCCTCTTCGAGGGGGCAAACTCCAATCGAGCAGCGCTCTGTTACAATAATATCCAAGCTAGGGTTCTCATACCCTCGACTCCTATTTATACTAAAAAGAAGCATCTAGAGGAAGATCCTTCTAGAAGCGGAAGCTTCTATTAGGTCTTCTTACATCCGCCTAATTCTCTTTTATTGAAAGGTCTTATTAATATTGACCTTTATTACATCCGAATACATTAATCTACCCATGTGCGGGTTAGGACCTTAACACAAAATGATGCTCCAAAGACTGATACCTGTCATGTGGATACAAATAAGAAGATCCATCCACATAGTGGAAAATGGTCGTAGCGGAATCTGGAAGGAATAATACCACTGTAGAATATGCAGGATGGATGCTAGTAATAATCATTGGCTCCCGATTTTTCACATTGATACTCTCTACAGAAGGTGGATTAGAGTCATCAAATAAAATATGAAAGTGGTTGTCATCCCAAAAATGACAACTATCCATATACCAATCATCGCAATCAGCCTCCAAATCATACCAAGCATATATTTCTTGATTATATTCATCTCTGATGTCTGCCATAAGAAATCTCTCTTGCATGTTATCCAATGAATCTTGAATACTACGAAAACTATCATTGAGGTCATTTGTGAGACCATCCAATTTGACATCCAATGTGTCATACAACTGAGATTTGAATGCTTCAGTAATTTGTAGAATTTCTTTGAGGGTTTGAGAGGAAATATCCATTTGAGCACCCTATGAACTCTTCGGTCCCACAGCCATCATGAAAAAACCCAAGGACCCCCACTACTACCTCTCTAGCTACCTAACACAATAAGAGCATCACTACGATAGATACTACCAAGATCTTCTTCGAACAGGTGTGGGTCCATTTTGGGATACCACAGACCATCACCTCAGATTAGGACAATAGGTTCCTCAACACATTTTGGTCGAGTATCTGGTCACTGTTGGACACCAAGCTCACTAAATTCACTGCTTTCCACCCCCAAACTAATGGCTAGACAGAGGTCATCAAGCAGATGTTTGTGCACATTTTGCGCTTGTACAAATCTAAGCATCCATGTACATGGGATGAGAGTCTTCCCTATGTTTAGTCTCTCCATGGGATGAGTCTTCCCTATGTTCAGGGATCTCCATAGCTCCATCGAACATAGCCCATTTCAGGTGGGGTTGGGATTCCAAACCTTGGGTACCATTGATGTTTCACTACCTCTTGCAACCACACAGGAATAATCTTCCCTTTTTCAGTCTAAGACCAACAAAGCCACCAGATTCATTGAGTGGATTCAACACATCCGCCAACAGGTCCATGAGATTTTGCAGAAAGACAATACTATGTACAAGCGATTCCATTTGTAGAAAGAGTGGCTTACATGGCCCTATAATAAGCTTCACCCACTTCACTATGGGCCTTGCACTATCACCAAGGCTATGGGTAGCAATGCTTTTGAGCTCATCAATCCATCCTTCATTGGCTTGCACCCAGTGTTCAATGTGGACCTCCTTCGGCCATATTTTCCAACCTTATTGGACACCGCAGAGATCGCAAAATAGTTGAAACCAACATAGCTCAACCCTTATTGCATGGATGATCCAGTGGATATCGGTGGCCACCACCTATTCCATTGGCTCAAAAAACAATTTTACACCTTGGCAGTTTTTCGGGTTCCAAACTTTCGGGGTCATTTTGAGGCCCTAAACGACGTTTTTTGTGATTTGAGGCCAAGGGGATTGCCTAAAGCACCCCCCTGGGCCAGTAGAAAATTGTTCTTCTCAGTTATACCTTTCCAACGAGCTATCGTGCACCTAAAACGAATATCGTATGCAAAAGTTAAAACCCTGAGAAGTTGATGTACTAACTTACCCAAACGGGACCCACATGACTTTTGGCGCTTCATCTCCTAGGGTTAGGTTTTTGGATGTCTAGGGTTTTTGACATTCCTATTTATTGTAAAAGGCCTTTAGAGCCTCATTGTAACCATCTTCTTGAGAATGAGTGCAGTCTTCACACTCTTCTCACAGATAAGCTGCCACCATTCCAACAAGCTTGTTTTCCGCTGCATTTTACAGTTTCAACTTATTTCCTTATTGAATAGAAAACCAGTTTTATTGTATCTCTATTTTGTGTTAAGAATATTTTAATTATATGCATTCATTTCATTCTTCTCATAAAATACATATCAGTGGTATCAGAGCGGTCTTCTCCTTGTCATCTTAATGCATGTCCCCAACGAGGTCAGAGTACAAAGAATTGGGTCTCGAGCTTGTTTCTCTTGAGGACAAAAGCTCTCGCATGCCCAAGCAACCTCTCATGGCAGGAGAAAATAAAGATCACAGGATAGGAGATCCTTTCAAAAAAATTCTTGAGGAAGCCCTCACGCAATAGAGGAACAATATGATGGAAAGTTTCATGCAAATACTTTAGTGGCTACCAACAGGTGACGCATCTTCCTTGAGCAGAGGCGCCGCCCCCTTCAAGGTACAAATCAACTTCGATATTTCTATATTTGAAGGTAAGAGAGACACAGATGTTGTAGACAAGTGGTTGAATATACTAGAAAGGTATTTTTCTGTCCATAACTTTTCGAATAGAAAAAAGATTACTTTTGCACTCGTCAAATTCGTTCCCCATATCAAAGATTGGTGGGAAACTTTCTGTGAGCAAAAGGAAACAGAGGAACCCTCATTATCTACAGTCACGACCACCTGAGAATCCTTCAGGGATGTTATTAAGGAACAATACTACCTTGTCAGAAGTTATGATGACTTGTATACCATATGGACCACACTGGGCCAAGAAAGAGACCTAGCAGTGTCGAAGTTCACAAATATCTTCCATACCTTGCGCACCAAGTTGGGTATCAAAGATTCAGAGAGACATCTGGTGCTCAAGTATTGTGGTGATCTTCATAGATACATCCATACCAAAATGGAATTTTTGGACATCTCCTCCTTAGGTGCGGCCTATAGATATGTCGTTAAAATCAAACAGAAGCTCAAACAAAAGACGCGACAATTTGGGCCTGGGAACCCCTCACAATAAAAGCCAGGAAAGGGAAGCCCCAACCCATAGAACAAAGGACAGAGCAAATATGGACAATATCAGGACATCCAGTCCAAGCCGCACGCAAAGAAGGACACCAGAAATACAAAGAAAGATATCGGGTAATGGTGCGACTTCCATAAGAGCCCTTGGAATAACACTGTTGACTGTCAGGCAAAGCAGTTGTTGGTGGCCGAAGTGAAATCGTCTGAATAAAATGTGGGTTTTGACTCTGATTCATAACCAAAAAAATGAATACGAATCATTGACGTGGAACCCGGTGCCATCGATGCTACCACCAAGCTCCAGCTTGGTGAACCAGATGAGCCAGAAGAAGGAGATCACCTCTTCCATTCACAGATGTGGGTAAAAGGCACTCCACTGCACTTCATCGTTGATAGAACTATCCAGAAGAACCTCATCTCAGTAGAGGCCATCAAGCGGTTGGCTCTGCCAACAACGCCGCACCCACAACCCTACACCATTGGATGGATCTACTAAGGAATAGATCTCTCCGTCAACCAACAATGTCGATTTTCATACGACATAAAGCCCTTCAAAGACGAGGTATTGTGTGATGTTTCTCCTCTCGAAGTTTGTAATGTTCTTTTGGGCCAACCTTATTTATGGAAATTTCATGTTGTATATGAGTCAAGGCCTCATAGTGTTATTATTACTTTGAATAGGAAATTTTACAGGATACCCAAGGCAGTCCCTCCTAGTCCTATTTCCTTGATCTCTACCAAGTAATGTAGGAAGGTCATCTCTTAGACTAGGAAATTTTTCTTCTTCGTGATTCGCTCTTAGAGTGAGAGAAAGATCGCAGCCACATCCAGGGCCTCCGAGACCGAACTCTCCACACAACAAAAGAAAGTGGATAAGTTCGTGGAAGAATACTTAGATATCTTCTCCTCTCCTACTAGGGTACCTCTGCACTGCCAGGTCAAGCATCCCATCAATCTGACCCTAAGCGCATTGCTACCCAATGGGCCAGTCTACCACCACTCTCTGTTAGAAAATGAGGAGATCAAGAGGCAGATCCAAGAACTTCTCCACAAGGGGAACATTTGTCCCAGCTCATCACCTTGTGGGAGCCCAATCATTTTGGTCAAGAAGAAAGATGGGACTTGACGACTCTGCATTGATTATCGATCCCTGAATAAAATCACAGTCCGAAACTCGTACCCAATTCCCCAAATCGAAAACCTCCTTGATCAGCTCATGGGGGGAAAATACTTCAGTAAGATTGATTTGAAGTTTGGCTACCACTAGGTCCCAATAGAACAAACAAATGTATAGAAGACTCCCTTCAAGTCAAAAGAAGGTCTTTTTGAATGGTTGGTCATGCCCTTTGGTTTGAAAAATTCTCCAGCAACGTTTATGAGGATGATGGACAATATCCTACGACCTTTCACCAATACTTTTGTAGTGGTGTATCAGGATGACATCCTCATATACAACAAGACTTGGGTGAAACACTTGCATCATATTCAACAAGATCTACACACCATGCGACAACACAAACTATATGCAAACTTGGAAAAATGATCCGTCGGCATGGACAAGGTCCATTACTTAGGCTACATCATTGATCAACATGGTGTTCATATGGATCCAGCCAAGATCTAGGTCATCCATGAGTGGCTAGCCCCAACCACACTCACTGAACTTTGGATCTTCTTGGGCCTCGCCAATTTCTATCGCAGGTTCATGCTGGGATTCGCTCATATCGCATGGACCCTTAGCCAAGTAACCAGGGGTGGCGGTAAGGAAAAAATTGTGTGGGGCCTGTCCCAACAACAAGACTTTGATGAATTGAATAAGCATTTGTGCTCATCCCCATTACTTTCATTATTCGACCTGCAACATCCCTTTAAGATTGAGATAGATGCTTTAGACTATGTTGTGGGTGTTGTTCTCACTCAACACGGCCACCCCGTGGCATATCATAGTGAGACACTATCAAATGTTGTCCGTAAGTACCCTACATATGAAAAATAAATGTACTACATTGTGCAAGACTACTGCCAGTGGAGACATTACATTCTTGGGAAGGAGACAATCATCCACACTGATCACAAGCCAGTACAGTTCATATAGACCCAAGGAAAATTGCAAAATGACCGCCATCATAAGTGGTCAACATACTTACAACAGTTCCACCTCAACATCAGGTATAAAACAGGAAGTACCAACCGAGTTGTTGACTACCTCAGCTGACCTCCAGTCATGACACTCAACATGGTGCTAGACTTTTATGGCCATGAGACCTCCAGATAGCCCCACCTCTACGAGACAGACCCTGACTTCTCCACCACCTACTAAATTTTGGGTGCCAACTCAGTGGTCGCTAATTTCCATCTTTAGGATGAACTGTTTTGTCGTCAAGGCCATCTCTACATTCGATCAAGTGAGCGCGTGAAGCTGATTTGGGAAGATCACTACAGTCGGGTTGCAGGACACTTTGGCATCAAAAAGACAGTGGCAGTCTTGCAAAAACATTTTCTACTGGCCGAACTTCGACAGGATGTCGATAAGTATATCAGGTTCTGCACCGCCTGTGCTATTTCCAAACCAACCACTAAGAAACAGGGCTTGTACACCCCTCTTCCTACTCCTAATAGGTCATGGGAATCCATCTCAATGGACTACATGTCGAGCGTCCCGTCCACCAAGAGGGGAAATGACTATGTTTTTGTTGTTGTTGATCACTTTTCCAAGATGGTGATTCTTGTCGCGTGCAAGGAGAACATCACAACAAAAGCCACTACCAATCTCTTCTTTGAATGAGTATGGGTACATTTTGGGATCCCACAAACCATTATCTCAGACTGTGACAGTCGGTTCCTCAGCTCATTATGGTCGAGGTTCTAGTCACTGTTTCATACCAAGCTCACCAAATCCACTGCCTTCCACCCCAGATAGATGGAAAAACTAAGGTCGACAATCAGATGGTTGTACATATCCTGCACATGTACAATTCAAAACACCCCCGCACATGGGATGAGATTCTTCCCTATGTCCAACATAGCTACAACTAAGCCCTACTTAGCTCAACTAGCTACATCCCCTTTCAGGTGGGGTTGGGATTCCAACCATTGGGCCCCATGGATGTTGCACGACCCCTGGCAACCACCTCATCTGACTCATCCCTTGCTCCACCAGAAGCTGACAAATCCATCTGGTTCATTGAGTGGGTCTAACACATCCACCAACAGGTTCAAGATATTCTACAGAAGTCTAATGCCAAGTACAAGTAGTGCCATGATCAACATCGGGTGCCACATAAGTTTCAGGTGGGTGACAAAGTTTGGTTGCATTTGCAGAAAGAACGCCTTAAAGGGCCCCATCGAAATATTTGCCCACTCCGTTATGGGTCATACGCCATCACCAAAGTTGTGGGTGAAAATTCTTTTGAGCTCAACATTCCTCCCTTCCTTGGTCTGCATCAAGTCTTCAACATGGCTCTCCTTCGACCATATTTCCGACCATTATTGGACACCTCAGAGATAGAAGAGCAGTTGACACCAACAAAGCTCAACCCTCACTACATGCAACAGGCATCCAATGATCAGATTGTGGAAACACAGATCAAGGGGACTCGATAGCAAAGGATCCATCTTTATCAAGTCTTCAAAGAAGGGCAGCTCCTGCACCAAGGTAGGTGGCTCACCCGAGCCAAATTCAGCAGAAATTTCGTCATCTGATGGGGAAAATCAACGCAATGGAGACCATTGATTCCTAAGGAGGGAGGATTGATCCAGGTGGATATTGGTGGCCATCCACCTATTCCATTGGCTCAAAAAACAGATTTCCACCTTGGCAGTTTTTCAGGTTCGAAACTTCAGGGGCCGTTTTGAGGCCCTAAACGACGTTTTTTGGGGATTTGGGGCCCAAGGACCTACCGAAGGCACTACCCTCGACCATTCGAAAATTTTTCTTCTCAATTAGACCTTTCCAATGGGCTATCGTGCACTTAAAACGAATATCTTATTCAAAAGTTACGACCCCAGGAAGTTGATGTACTAACTTACCCAAATGGGGCCCACATGAATTTTGGCGCTTCATCTACTAGGGTTAGGTTTTTGGATGTTTAGGATTTTTTACATTCTTGTTTATTGTAAAATGCCTTCAGATCCTCATTGTAACCATCTTCTTGCGAATGAGCGCAGTCATCACATCTCTTCTCAGAGATAAGCCACCACCATTCCAGCAAACTTATTTTCCGCTGCATTTTACAGTTTCAACTTATTTCCTTATTGAATAGAAAACCAGTTTTACTGTATCTCTGTTATTTTGTGTTAAAAATATTTTAATAATATGTATTCATTTCATTCTTCTCATAAAATATGGATCAATGGAACAAGCATCCATTGATCAGATAGTGGACACATAGGTCAAAGGCACTCGCCAACAGATGATCCAACTTTATCGGGTTGTCAAGGCAAGGAAGATCCTACACCAAGGAAAGTGTCTCACTCGGGGCCAAATTCACTAGAATTTTCCTCACCTGATGGGGGCACTCAACACAATGGATACCATTGCTTCCTAAGAGGGGAGGACCGATCCAGTTGGATATTGGTGACCATCCACCTATTCTGACTAGCTCCTCTTGACAGTTTTTAGTTCAACACGTTCTTCTGTAATTATTTGTAATTATGGGTTCTACACTTTCGGGGCTATCTGAATCCATACATAGCTTCTAGTGGGAGATTGGTGGTCGCCCACTTAATCCAACTGGATTATTTTGGAAGTTTTCATGTTAGTACATCATTTTGTACTTCTAAGTCCATTTTGGGGCCCTAAACAATGTTTTTTTGGCTTGTCACAATCAAACTGTAGATTGAGTCAGATTTTGATGGCATAATGTGTAATTCTTAAAAATGTCTTTCCAATGGGATATCATGTGCCTAAAAGGGAGGTCGTATGCAAATGTTACGACCTCAGGAAGTTGAGGTACCAACTTACCCATTGGGGCCCACATAACTTTTGGCGTTTCATCTCCTCGGGTTAGGTTTTAGATGTCTAGAGTTTTGGCATTCATGAGTTATGTTAAAAAGGCCTCTTGAGCCTCATTGTAATCGTTGTTCTCAGACAGATGCGCGTAGCAACCACATTTCTTCTTAGAGATAACTACTACCATTTGAGCAAGTTGTTTTCAGTTCTGCATTTTTACAGGTTCAACCTATTTTATTTATTCAATAGAAGTTATTGTTCATTGGATATATGTTGTTTTTCTCTGTATCTCTATGTTATTGTATTATGTCTGTTATTCTTTTTGTTTTTCTCATAAATCCGAATCACTTGGTGCAAATATGCAATGGGGATTACTTCCCTTGGTCTGTAAAGAAAAGTTCAAGAAGCTCACAATTTTAGTAAAGAAGACAAGTGGGTGAATGTTGGGTTTTTATAGCCTTTGCAATGAAAGTCTAGTTGAGGTGGATCGTTTGGGAGTGAAAGTCGAAAGTCGAGGTGGATCAACGGAGAAAAGTCGAAGTCGAAGTAATCGACAACAAGTTGAAGAGGTCAACCGACAAGAGGTCGACAGGAGGTCGTGTGGCAACTGACTGAATATTGAATGAAGGTGAACTGGTAGTCGATTGGTAATCTAACTTGGTAGTTGACTGTAATAGAATCATGAGATTCACGTGACTTGTAGCCAATGATATGTGTGGATCTGTAACCATTTTTGGGATCCTTTCTTTAGCGTTTTTCCTAATATAAATCCTATAAATAAGGTGTTGTAACGATGTAAAAGCTAATCTTTAGAGAAATCGTTTTATAGGTTGTTGGTCATATAGATGTAAGTTGAATTGGCTACATGGTTTTTCTTGTGTATAGAAAGAGATGTTGATTGTGTCTTAGGTGTGGACCAAGGCTAGGCATGTAACCTTTTATTTTGAATGAATAAGTCAACAAGAGAGCAAGACACTCAAGGAAGGATGTTTTCCCCGTTTGGGTTTCTATGGTAAAATCTTTGTGTACTATGTGTTTGCTTTGTCATTTGATTTATAGCTTAAATATTTCTTCCTTGCATGGAAGTGTTCTATTTTCTTACAGCTCGACCATATACATGTGGAAAAAACTTATAATTTTTCATATAAATTTTGAAATAACTATCTACTTGTAATATATTCTCTTATATAACTTGGAATCCACTCTTGTTAACTTGAACCTCTATATGGTTCAAAACAAAACCAATGTTTTTTCGGGCGAGTGGACAAAGATAATTAAATAACAAAGTCTTATACCAACCATGAAAAAAGAATGGCAGATACATTGGATGATGCTACTCTTAACATTTATTTCTATTATGAGTGAGAAACAATTTTAAAACTGTGTAGTATATTGATACGATAAAAGTGTAATATTTTTTTATTATGAGTGACAAAAGTTTAATATTTTGTATAATTATGAGTAAAATATATAAAGAAGAAAAAGTTTGTTTTTAAAGTAGGAAAAAGTTTATAATATTAAAGGTTATTGGCTTAGTTTTGTTGATACAATTTCATAATGTTGAGATGGAGCAACATTATAGTCTGTAAACAAAACTTAATCACCTAAAATAATTTATTGGTGATTTGTAAAGGAGTAGACTTTCATTACTAGCAATACTTTTATATCTTATGTCATTAACTTATTTCTTTGATTCCTAAGAATATAAACTCTTAACCAATTAAAATAAATTTTAAATCATACTCCTAAACTAAAATATTATTTTAACCTTGATAATAAAATCCAATATCCTTTATGATTAATCACGGTGTGGATTATTATAACAAAATCATAGGCTTACATGTTATTGTGAAAAGGAATATACATAACTTTTCCCTTCTTTATAATTATTTTTTAATAAATTTATTTTAATAAATAAAAGGGTTGATTGTGGATTATGAAAACAACCTTTTTTTTTTTATATATATATAAATTTTACATCTCTCGGTCTTTCAACTTATTAACTTTAATAATAATTAATTTAAAAATCCAAAATCTAAACGACAACTCTCCTCACCCCTCCCCACTCAATGCATTATAAAAAATGCATTTCATCTTACTGACTTTATAAAATGGTTAAAATTAAAAATCTATATCTAAACGACAATTCTTCCCCACCCCACTACAGAAGATAAATATATAATATGATTTTCATTTGGTTTCAGCTCATAGGTCCCTATCCGCCCTCTATAGACTCGAGATAAAATTATATTAAGAATTTTGGTCACTATCCCGTCCGGCTTTCCCTCTTTGAATTAATTTCCCCAATATCACGAAAAGGACGTGCACAACAAATAAATTTCCTTCCAACGAGAGTGACGTTATTTGTTATTGGCAATAATGGTCATCTAGCATGTCAAGAAGATGCTGCTACGCGCTGCTTGGCATCATCGTCGCGTAACGGCATGCTTGTTAACAATTTTATTATATTCCAAATTAAAACGCAAGCAGCCGCCGTTTGTAGTCGTCGATTTCAAAGAGAAGTAGAAAAAAAAAGCCGAGGAAAGTAACCTTATATTCCTCCTCGACAATCATTGTTCAAACCAGGTTTTTACACAAATCTGACCAAGCGTAGGAAGTATGAAGCCTGTCGAAAATCAATCCTTTAATATGTGTATGTGATAAGATTGTAAAGTTTAATCTACCCTCTATATATATATATACTGTTTTCATGCCAAAAAAAATAAAAAAAAAATAATATATATATATATATATATATATATATTTTGTTTTCATGCAATCTAAACGGCTCTTCTGAGCTCTATCTATCATACGAAGCCCCCGTGCAACTAGAGGGCATGTTTGAGTGATCTGTAGCCACACCGACGCTACCTAAGCAGTGTTAGGGGCGCATTGGCCCTCCAACACTTACGAAATAGGAAAAATTTATGTTTCGGCATGCCCTTAGGGAAATTAGAGTTTTTTTGGAAAAAAAATGGCTAAGGTTCAAAGTTCGAAATTCGAAGTTGAGAAATTGCGTGGCAAGAATAACTTTGAGCTATGGAAGCTCAATATACAAGATCTGCTTGTGCAACAAGGATTGCAAAAAGCTTTGGCAGGCAAGTCAAAGAAACCATGAAACATGACAGATGAGGACTCAGAAGATCTGGATGCAAGAGCTCTCAGTACCATTCGTTTGTGACTAGCATATGAAGTCTTGTTTAACATCGTTGAAGAGGAGACAACAACGATTTTGTGGAACAGATTGGAGAGTCTGTATATGAGAAAGTCCTTGACTAACAAAAGCTTCTTGAAGAGCCACTTGTACAATGTTATGCACATGCCTATTTTGAGAAGGAAGGTTGGTGCAGGCCTATTTTTGAAGAAAATAGATATTCTGGGAAACACCTAATTTTGGAGCACGCACAATAGATGGCAAGAAAGCAACATGAGAAAAAGAAGGAAAAAAAAACATGCAAGAGGAAAGGTAACGCCGCGCACATGTAGACAAGCCTAACCATAATAAGATTAGGGTTTTTGATAAGGATTGTAACGACTATAATCCTATAAAATATTGTAAATAAGAACCTAGGAGGTCTACGTTAGAGGTTGGTTAAGTGGTTGAAGGTTGTTGATAATTGTTGTTGAAAGTTGTTGAGGTGGAGAAGAGTTGAATAAACTAGATTTTGAGGGTTAGGTCACGGGCTGAGGAGCCTGGTGTGATCTAGTCCGCCTCACAGAGGTTCCTTAACCTAATCATGATTGTATGATTGAAGATGTAATGAGAGAAGTGCTAGATTTTCCAGTGAATTAAATAAAAGAGCAAAGAAGCCAAATCTTTGTGGATGTAACCCCGGGAGGGGGTGAACCATGGTAAAACTTGTGTTATGTGTGATGCTTCTTGAATGTTTACTTTATGTCAATGATTAGCTTATGAATGAATGATTAACTAGATGTATTAGCATGCATGCATAAGGATAAAGATGAATGAATCTTAGAAATACTTGACTAAATAATAAATTTAATGCATAAAAAAAGATATAATACACTCTGAGATCCCCACTCATTCCTAAACTGCAAACACCTAGGTATTGCAATCACCCATAGAGCTATCCTGGGTGAGACTGCGTTGTGCACCCTGTGCGCAACGTTTCATTTTGGTTTACTAGGAGGGTCGATAGTTTTGGAGGGTTTTGTTGGAAACTTGTTGAGATCTAACCCGAGTCAACCCAAGAAGAAGTAAGAAATCTGAGATATAACCAACAAATGGTTTTGTTTCTGGGTGGAACTTCATAGGATTGAGTGGATGAGATCCATGGAAGAAACACGCGGTGAATGAAGGTATAGAAGGGAATGTTCAAGCCATGGAATCCAACAAAGGCAGCGATCGAAAGATGGTTGAAAACGAAGGAACTTGAGTTTGCGCAGAAGGACAACATAAATCCTAAGCTAACAGCACACAAATATCTCGACAAATACATTTTTAGCGAATTGCATGAGGTATTTTTCTGTGATTTCCCGCATTTTTTGCAAGAGTGGTTATTGAGGTTAAAAGAAAACCACCCTACAAATTGAATTAGACAGTTGGAGTGCAATATTGTGGAGATCGCGTAGTTACAACAAGTTAATAACAAATTCACACGTACAATAGATTTTTGGTTAGACAATATTATTGCAGGGTTTATCACTGAATTTGCAATAGATACAACAAAGTCTTACATCGCAACAAAGCAAGATTTTCTAAAGGGACCCAGAGGTAGGTATATCATATCGATGTATACTTCAATCAAGATTTTATGGTATGATAATTTTGTGATTACTATGGAATCAAACAACTAAACTTCCCTGTGCGCATGGAAGAGGGGGGGAAGCACTATCAGGGAGCTAAGAAATGGAGGAAGATATGGATAAGGAAAATAAGAAGGAGGCCATGGACCCAATTATGATGGAGGAAGACTAGATAAAGCAGATAATGGAAAAAGATGGAAAGACGTGCATTGGAGTACCCTACCAATATAAGATGAATAACAAAAAGAGAGCCATAGCTAATAGAGAGGGCTTGACAAGCGATGAAGAAGAGGTAGAGGATCTTCGGACTGTAGAGCAGATTGATAAAATCTTGCGTGCAACATATGAAAGGAAAACATGAGGTCCAAAGATAGGAACAAAAGGCAAAACTCCAATCTAGATCACTGTCAATGTGGAACCTACAACCCCATGTGTGACTAAAACACCAAAAAGAATGCCAACATTTAGACAATCGGATTTTAGTGGAAGAAATACAACAAGTTACACATCTAAGAACGGAGCATCAACTGAAGGAGCTAGTTCATGAAGTAACAACCAATTATATACACTGCATGGAGGTAGTAGTTCATTATAGTTTAAAATGGAAGGACATGATCCCACGATCAGGTTATCAGAATTTCGGGGAGAGGCATCAAAGGACCCTGAAAATCACCTATTCATCTGTGAGAAAATATGGGAAGCAAAGTAGATCACAGATGAGGATACAAAGCTTGCGCAGTTATCTATCACACTAAGAAACTATACACTAGACTGGTGCATGAGCCTAGATGTAAACAGTCCACCAGGAGTAACAAAGATTATTGCAGATGTGAAAAGAATACTGATAAACAAATTTCAAAAGCCCAACTGTAACACCCTGTTTCCCCCAGTTTGTAAAAATAACTGGACTGGCCAAGAACTGTGGAAAACTCAGAAATGTGAATATGTGATGTGAATGGACCTTGTGGAAAAGGTCGATGGATGTGAATAATATTATGAATTTATATTGCAGGACTGGTGAGAGGGTATATGCTGAAAAAAAAAGACCACGATGGCTGAAGAAAGGTGGTGGAAGGCACCTGGAAAGGTGGCGTTAACTTCCACCGAAAAACAATACCGTATTTGGACTTCACTAGCCCAGAGAACCAAAAGTGGCTCGTTGGCCCATATTAAATGCCTCACATTTAATATCCCACCGACTGGTAGGTAAATGGATCCTCAGGAATTAATGAGGGATGGGGGAAAGGAACCGCCCATCCGTAGGAGTTGCAGACCTGACTAGTGCACGAAAAATCATGCCACACGGAACCTTGCAAGAGGATAAGGCATGGGGGAGAAGTGATTGGGGGGCAGACGTGAGGGGAGAAGGAGAACTCTGGCGATATGCAGAGTGAGTGATAGCAGAGAGGAAGGAGAGTAACCTTCGCTCCTGGTCACTGGCAAATAGAGACACAGTCTCACAGCATTGTGGTCTCAGCTCAGGGGTGGCTAGTGGTAAATCCGTTGGGAGTCGCTGAGCCTACGGTTGGATGGAAACGAGCACCCCTCTCAGCAATTGTATAACCCTTGGTGTTTGATCAAAATCTGGACCAGGGGTTAAATTTTTGCTCAAATTTCAAAGTGCTCGGAATGTGACGAAAACAATACCATTGCGTCTGTCTCGTCTTCCTGATTTCAGCGGTATATTTACTTTGTCAAATGGACTCCGTATGGAGAAGATATCGCGATCTGTTCGTCAAGCCAAACAGGGAAAAAAATTGATGTTGACTGTACCTGTCCGTACAGTCTGTATGGTCTGACGTGGCAGGGCCGTACAGGCCATACGATGACGTGTCAGGGGTGACATGGCAGATACTGGTTGGTTGGCAGAGGGCGAGTCAGGAGCTGACATGTGTTCGATTATTGAAAAATGATATGAGGACACGTGGTCCAATCCATGGGCGCCACATGTCACTCATTGACTGGTTAATGGTTGTTGTATAAAATATATGGGAGTCCGCGGGGTTCGACCCCTGGACCTCCCCCACTATGCAACACCTTCACAAACCTCCGCTAACCATTACATCGCCGATTGTTTCTTAATATGTATGTCGGTATTATATTATTTAAATTTCACATATGTTTGCAATGGCAGGGGGTCGGGTCGGAGCTTAGCCCTGGCCCGTGGTTGTTTGATTCACATATGACCATATTACATATATTGTATCCCGACAATTGTGTTGGCACGGGAATTTGAAACCTGGCCCGTAGTTTTATTATTTTACATATGACCTATTGTAATGTATATGCGCGCGGTTATAAACGGAGTGTATGTGTATATGCGGTTACATTGTAGTTGTAAATGGTTGGTGCGCGGGGTTTTGATATAGCCCCCGGTCGCATGTATTCATATATATGACTGTTGGTTTATAAACAGAGCACGCGCGCGGGGTTTTGGTGTTTAGCCCCTTTTGTTTATGCGCGAGGTCATATGACCCACCATATGCCCAGGTGCTAGGCGGTTAGGGGCTGGAGGCACCCTAACCGTCCTATGGTTTGCACCGTTGGCGCGGTTGCGCCCGGTGTCGGGTTTTTACACCTTAAATGGCGTGTGTGCCAGGTTCATTCAAGAAGAGTGCATTTTGGCGAACCAGTTTCAGCAAGGTTGAAGGAGGAAAATGGAGGAGGCCTAACTTCTTCATCTTTTGGTCGATTGAGGTGCCGTAAAAGCCCAGCTAGGGGTTTTTGGACATCCTGGATCCATTGGTGTTGTTATCAAGGCAATTTGAAGACTTCTTCTACAAGTTTTTCACCATTGAAGTTTCAGCAAGCTCTAGGGAGCTTGAAGCCCTCATTGATTCAGGACATGTTTTGGTGAGCCTATGTTTGTTTTCTATGATTGAATAATCATTTTTGGCTAATTGATATGCTCTAAACACATTGAGACAGGTTTCAGAGGCTGTTGAGGACTTTTACAGGTGTTTTTTCCAAAGAGAAGCTCAGGGAAGCTTATGGCCACATGTAGAAGAGGTCATGCCTGGATGAGCCATGATCCGTTTTCAGAGTTCTATTAGTCATTTTTGGGGTTTTTATGTGTTTTGATATCAATGGTACAGTATTTTTTTTCATTGGAGTTGAGAAGAATCTTGTAAAATAACTTTTGACAAATTAATCCCAGAGAGCCAAGTCCATTGATGGAGGCTCAAGGAGATGTAGCCCGGAGGGGGGTGAACTCCTTTATCATGTTGTGATTGTTCTGAGTTTGATGGTTTATTTGCTGCAAGTTATGTTGTTGTGTTTTTATTTAAAACACTTATTTAACCATTTAAAAGAACATTTCCTCACACATAAGCATTTACAAGAAGATACATGAACTTAACACATAAGTTTATCTTGCATATTTTAACACATGGAGCAAGGTCATGTAAAGTTTGTTTTATTGAAGTAGAGGGTGCTTGCATAGCATAACAAGTCAGCCTTCTATTTTCAAATCAGTGTTACTTTCTGATAAGTGTTTTGCCTTTGGCATCTTGAAATATATGTATTCTGACAATTATGCTCATAAGCTGTGAAATTGTGAATAATTTCAGTATAAGAATGTCTGTATGATGTTTTGATCAGTATTGTTAGTTGTATGTTTATAATGGAAAGACTATGTGTGGCTTATGTTCTCTTAAATCATTATTTATATGCATAGTGATCTAATTCAGACTTCACGCCTGGTTCTCGGGAGAGAGATACCCTTATCTGCCTCAGATAGTTCCCTGGGTAAACCTCCCCATAGAGATACCCTTCTTGAAAAATCCATCAAGAACCTGGAAGGAGGACATGAAGGTGCAAGGCCTTAGGAAATCCCTAATAAGTATCTAATCGATGGACGAAATCCTGTCGGGATATCTGTGGTCACTCACGACCGTCAGATAATAAGAAGAAGCTGGAAAGATAAGTACCTTAACCTTGATAGGTGTTGATCGACGGATGAGAACCCATCGGAAAATCTGTGGTCACTCATGACCGTTAGATTTGGTAGGAGAAAGTAGGATGTTAAGTGCCTTACCCCTGTGACTTTTTGTGTCTTTGTGGGTAGCAAAGAGATTGGGACCGTAGATCCCCAAGGTCCACGAGAGCATCCAGACCGTTGATCTTTCCACGTCCAGGAAGTCGTGGGAGAGCACACAAGTTAGGAACCTATCTGAGCCGTCAGATCTCAGCTGAAAAATCTGGCAGCCGTTGGATCTGTCAGGAGATATCCGAGGGATAACCCGGAGTGAATAGGGGCAAAAGCCTTGAAATAGATCTAGACCGTCCGAGTAACGGAGGCCACGTGTCAAGAGATTTTCCACTTCAGGAAATTGTGAATTGCGAACTTGAGATTTCTAGTGATGAGAGATCGAGACTTTCCATGGTGGAAACCCCGAGACAGATCTGGACCGTCCGATTTAAGGAGGCCACGTGTCGTGAGATTTCCCATTTTGGGAAATCGAGAATCATGAACTTGGGAGTTATGGTGACGAGAGATCGAGACTTTCCATGGTGGAAACCTCGAAAATAGATCTGGACCATCTGATTTAAGGAGGCTACGTGTCGAGAGATTAACCACATCGGGAAACCAGGGATCGAGGATTCGGGAGTTCCGTGGTCAATAGTTCGAACTCTCGTGATGATAAGTCCCGATGAACGGACAAGATTCTTTAGAAGGATCTCAGGGTCTATAACAACTATCAGATGTGAGGAAGAGATGTCGACTTTAAGTTGGGGCGCGAATGCGCCTTAGGGTAAGTGGCGAGAATATCTGGACAGCTAGAGTCCACCCGACCAGATCTACGGCTGAGGCTTCATTCCGGAGCCCCCTTTCCATACTGCCTTTAATGGGGGGGGTCCAGAATGGTGTGGCGTGTGAAGTGGGACCCGTCTCTTGTCACGCCACCCACCGTGTCGTGTTTCCCTCTTGCCACCTATACTCCACTCAACCGCGCGACAGGGCCCGTTCCTATTGGCCATTCACTAACCCTGTTGGGATTCGTCCCTGTTGGCTAGTCGCTAGCCCTGTCGGGGTTGGGCGGTTGCAGAGCTGAACAATTCGATATTTCTGTAACGCCGAGTCGTTAATTACTGAGAGGCGCCTTGGTTATTTGACCTGTGATCATGACCCACGATCACATGGGAGTAGATAGAGAAAGAGCTAGCCTACGCTAGGCCTCCGTAGATATTTCGGGGGCTCTGATTCTGTAGAAAGCAATGAAATATTTGATTATGATAGTGGGTGCGTTACAAATTTGTATCAGAGCATGGTTACAAAACTTGGCCTTCTTGGGCTCAAGCACGAGCCGTGCAAGAAGATATTATTATCTGTGTTTTCTCCTTAAGAAGAAGGATTGCAGAATGAAACTGTAATCTGGGAATTTTTTTTTGTAACCCCTCTGTTAAAATAATAACTATTCTTCTAGGAGTAGGGATGCACTGATCGTTATCCTTGATAATATCTGAGTGCAAATGACAGAGGTCGAATAAATTGTGCCATAAAGTTGCACGAGTCAGACAAGGGACATCAACTGCGTTGTCCTTTTTTAGTGTTACGATGACTACCTACTAAAGTAGGTAGAGTCTCTTGCAATTGAGATGGCTGGATAGATAAGGATTAAGACCCAAATGAAAAACCCATGTTATATGGGTATACATGTGAAAATATGAATTATGTACTAGGTATAAATAAATATAAATATTGACTAACAACCAGTGTTTGTCTTTTCTGCCAAGCGGATGATCAGCCGCGGGAATTTACAAATGCAGAGAATGGTGACTCACCAAGAGATGGGAGAAGGCTCCCACAATAGAGACAAAGAGTCTAACAAAAGAAGAGCAATAGGGACCCCTCCAGATCTAGCTGAGACTGTGAGGAGTCTCATGGTCGAATTGCAAAGCTGCAAGGTCGATAATGAAAGGATGATGAAAGAACAAGAAAAGCAAATTGAAATTAATGCAGTTTTACTGCAGAGCTTATCCAACCTACAACGATAAATGTAGTATGAACCTGAGATGCAGAAACATGGTCATATCAGTGGCCATACTGAGAGGAGAACCTCAAGGAAGGTCCACCCCAGAGGTAAAGGACCAGTGCCAAATGATTCCTCTGAGAAGGAAGCTAGCGATTCATAAGGCTCTTCCAGCAGTAGGACCGGTTCCTATTCTCGAAGAAAATAGAAGAAGCACAAGACTTCCAAGGGTCATAAATTTGAGGAATTCAGAAAGGCCAAACCTCCCTCCTTTGATGGTGAGATAAAGAAGGGAGAGGAAGGAGAGGCCTGGCTACTTGGACTGAAGAAATATTTTAGAGTCCATGATTTTTCAGAGAATTTGAAGGCCCGAGTGGCCACTTTCAATCTGAATGGAAAAGCTTCCCTCCGGTGGGAAGATCTTAAGAATGTGAAAGGGGTCCGTGAAGAGGACCTGCCCTGGAAACAGTTTGAGAAATACTTCTGAAAGAAGTATTTGTCGGAAAAATATTTCGATGAGAAGATAAAAGATTTTATGAACTCAAACTGGGGAAACTCACTATAGAGGAATATGTCAACAAATTCCTCGACTTATTGAGATATGTACCCTACATCAAAGCAGAGAAGGCAAAGGTGCAATGCTTCATCAGTGGGCTACCCAAGGAATACTAGAACATAATTGAATTTGATGAGCCAAAGACCTTAGAAGACACTATTCAAAAGGCAACATATTGTCATGAACAATATGGACATCGGGTAGAGTCTCGTGGAGACTAGAAACATAAGAGTGGTTCAAGATTTCAGAAAAAGGGGATCAAATCCTTAGGATTTAAGAACTACAAGAAGAACCCCAAAATGAACTTTCCAGCCCAGAGTGTACTCCAGTAGAACTTTCCCTCATCGGACGGAAATAAAACTTCTAGACCTATACCAGTAAAGATTGATAACCCAAAGAGAGAACCTTCAAAATGTTGGGGTTGTGGAGAAGAGCATCTCCTAAGAGACTGTCCACAACGACAGCAGAATAGTCGGAAGGTTTATAACATTCAGGAAGCTACCATAGTCAATTATGTGGCAAGGAGTGTGCCACAGATTTATGTAGCATTGGATAATAACCAAGCTGACCACCAAGCTTCAGTGGTGGAAATAGAAATTATGATTTTCATCCATCTGGTGTCTGTTTTGATTGACCCTGGTTCAAATTTGAGTTATATAGCCCCTAAATCTGTTGATAAGTGTAAACTACAACCACAAAAACAAACCAATCCATGGTTGGTACAGTTAGCCACTGGCACCAAAAGAAGGGTAGCAGAGGTCATACCAGCCTGCCAACTAATGTTGGGTGAATTCCCCACCCA
The DNA here is from genome assembly GCA_009831015.1 of Picea engelmannii. Lineage (NCBI taxonomy): Eukaryota > Viridiplantae > Streptophyta > Pinopsida > Pinales > Pinaceae > Picea > Picea engelmannii. The sequence continues at coordinate 81,374 of ML791889.1, forward strand.
AGAAACCCTTAACATATTACCCCTGGGATCATACGATCTGTTGATTGGTATGGACTGGTTGGCCGCCCATAAATCCAGATTGGACTGTTACCATAAAACCTTAGAATGTGTGAGAAAAGAAGGAAAAAGGATAATCCTTCAAGGGATCTGAAAACCTGTCTCGGTGAGGCAAATATCAGCCCTGCAAAAGAGAAAGTATTGCAGAAAAGGATGTCCCCTATATGCAATATAGGTGTTGGAAACCATAGAAGGTGACAAACCCAGCCTTGAAGACCATCCTACCCTGGGAGAATACAGAGATGTGTTTCTGGAAGAGGTATCGGGTCTACCTCCGAGAAGAGACATTGACTTCTCGATAGAACTTGCACCAGGAGCGGTGCCAGTGTCTAGGACACCCTACCGGATGAGCACACCTGAGTTAGCGGAACTCAAATTGCAATCGAAAGAAATGATGGATAAGGGTTATATTCGACCCAGTGTGTCCCCATGGGGAGCACCAGTCCTGTTTGTGAAAAAGAAGGATGGCACCCTTAGACTGTGTATAGATTATAGACAGCTCAATAAAGTAACCATAAAGAACAAGTACCCCTTGCCCATGATCGATGATCTATTCGATTAGTTGGGAGGTGCGTCTATTTTCTCAAATATTGACTTGAGGTCGAGATACCATCAAGTCCGATCAAGTCCTAATCAAGGGTGAAGACATCCATAAAACTTCTTTCCGGACACGATATGGTCACTATGAGTTTGTGGTAGTGTCATTTGGGTTAACCAATGACCCTGCCACTTTCATGTGCATAATGAACAATGTACTCAATAAATTTTTAGATAAATTTGTACTAGTTTTTATTGATGACATATTAATCTACTCTAAGAATAGAGAAGAACATGAAGAGCATATTAGACTTGCGCTGCAAGTGCTAAGAGAGAATCAACTCTATGCTAAATTCAACAAATGTGACTTCTTCCAGAAGAAAATACATTACTTGGGACATGTTCTGTCCAAGGAAGGGGTAGCAGTAGATCCTGACAAGATCAGGTCTATCATGGAATGGCCTACCCCAAAGGATATTTCAGACATAAGATCCTTTATGGGATTAGCAGGATACTATAGGATATTTATAAAAGGATTCTCCAAGATTGGTTGTCCAATCACTGCCCTCCAGAAGAAGGGGACAAAATTCCTGTGGACATAGAAATGTGAAGAAAGATTTCAAGCCCTGAAACATCTACTGACCCATGCACCCGTGTTAAAAATCACTAACCCAGAAGATGACTTCCTTGTGTGCACAGATGCTTGTAAGGAAGGGCTCAGAGGATTCCTTATGTGGAAAGGAAGTGTGATCTGCTATGAATCCCAAAAATTGAATGAACATGAAGTCAACTATGTGAATCATGATCTAGAACTGGTTGCCATAGTGCATGCCTTGAAAATGTGGAGGCATTACCTCTTCGGAAGAAAATTTGTACTTATGACAGATCATTGTGGATTGCGATATTTGTTTTACTAGCCAAAGCTCAATGCCAGACAAGCTAGATGGATGGCCCTCCTTAGCAAATTTGATTTTGAAATCAAACACATTAAAGGGAAAGAAAGAGGGTGGCCGATGCCCTTAGTAGAAGCATGAAAAAAATTCACCTGACAGCGGTGAGTACCTGTGAGACAGATGTCAAGAACAAAGTCAGAAATGCATAAGAGACAGATCCCTTCATTCAGACCGTGACCCTATACCTACAACAAGAACCCTCTGGAGTAAAATATGAAGGCTACCAGATGACCGAAGGAGGTCTGCTCACTTACAGAGATAAACTGTATGTTCCAAATTGTGATGACTTGAAGAGGTTCATTATGGATGAACTACATAAAAGACCATATACTGGTCACCCAGGATACCAAAAAATGATCACTTCCACCCGAAAACAATTTTATTGGCCTGGATTGAAGAAAGACACAGCCAAATACTTGGCCCAATGCATAGAGTGCCAACAGGTTAAAGCAGAACATCGACACCTAGAATGGATATGGGAAACCATCTCCATGGATTTTATCACTGGATTGCCAACTTCAACCAAACAGAATGACGCCATTATGGTAGTGGTGGATAAACTAAGCAAGTCTGCTCATTTCATCCCCGTCAAATCAACCTGCAAGGTGATAAATATCGCCCAGGTATTCATGAAAGAGGTATTTAGACTGCACAGTATGCCGAAAGAGATAGTGTCTGACAGAGACACAAAATTTACTTCCAATTTTTGGAAATCACTGATGGCTGGTTTAGAAACCAAATTGTTGTTTAGCACTTCCTATCACCCTCAAACCAACGGACAAATAGAAAGAGTGAATCAAATATTAGAGGATATGTTAAGGATGCATGTAATGCATCAACCCAGGAAATGGGAAGACTACCTGCCATTGGTAGAATTCGCCTACAACAACAGCTACCAAGCATCCTTAAAGATGAGTCCCTTCGA
>ML791889.1:84341-96436 GCA_009831015.1 Picea engelmannii
TTTTGTTTGCATCTGAACATGCATGACATGTTGATAGATAGAACATCGAGGACGATGTTCCTTTAAGGGGGAGGGAATTGTAACACCCTGTTTCCCCCAGTTTGTAAAAATAACTGGACTAGCCAAGAACTGTGGAAAACTCAGAAATGTGAATATGTTATGTGAATGGACCTTGTGGAAAAGGTCGATGAATGTGAATAATATTATGAATTTATATTGTAGGACTGCTAAGAGGGATATGTTGAAAAACAAATACCACGATGGCTGAAGAAAGGTGGTGGAAGGCACCTGGAAAGGTGGCGTTAACTTCCATCGAAAAACAATACCGTATTTGGACTTCACTGGCCCAGAGAACCAAAAGCGGCTCGCTGGCCCATATTAAATGCCTCACATTTAATATCCCACCGGCTGGTAGGTAAATGGATCCTCAAGAATTAATGAGGGATGGGGGAAAGGAACCACCCATCCGTAGGAGTTGCAGACCTGACCAGTGTGTGGAAAATCGTGCCACACACAACCTCGCAAGAGGATAAGGCATGGGGGAGAAGCGATTGGGGGGAAAACGCAAGGGGAGAAGGAGAACTTTGGCGATATACAGAGTGAGGGATAACAGAGAGGAAGGAGAGTAACCTTCGCTCCTGGTCACTGGCAAACAGAGATGCAGTCTCACAGCATCGTGGTCTCATCTCGGGGGTGGCTAGTGGTAAATCCGTTGGGAGTCGTTGAGCCTACGGTTGGGTGGAAACGAGCACCCCTCTTAGCAGTTGTATAACCCCTAGTGTTACTTTCTGATAAGTTTTTTGCCTTTGGCATCTTGAAATATATGTATTCTGACAATTATGCTCATAAGTTGTGAAATTGTGAATAATTTCAGTATAAGAATGTCTGTATGATGTTTTGATCAGTACTGGTAGTTGTATGTTTATAATGGAAAGACTACGTGTGGCTTATGTTCTCTTAAATCATTATTTATATGCATATTGATCTAATTCAGACTTCACGCCTGGTTCTCGATAGAGAGATACCCTTATCTGCCTTAGATATTTCCCTAGGTAAACCTCCCCATAGAGATACCCTTCTTGAAAAATACATCAAGAACCTGGAAGGAGGACGTGAAGGCGCAAGGCCTTAAGAAATCCCTGATAAGTATCTAATCGACAAACAAAATCCCGTCGGGATATCTGTGGTCACTCACGACCATCAGATAAGAAGAAGAAGCTGGAAAGATAAGTACCTTAACCTTGATAGGTGTTGATCGACAAACGATATCCCGTCGGGAAATCTGTGGTCACTCATGACCATTAGATTTGGTAGGAGAAAGTATGATGTTAAGTGCCTTACCCCTGTGACTTTCTGTGTCTTCGTGGGTAGAGAAGAGATCATGACCGTAGATCCCCAAGGTCCATGAGAGCATCCGGACCGTTGATCTTTCCACGTCCAGGAAGTCGGAGAGCACACAAGTTAGGAACCTGTCTAAGATGTTAGATCTCGGCTGAAAAACTCGACAGATGTTGGATCTGTCAGGAGATATCCGAGGGATAAACCCCCAGTGAATAGGGGTGAAAGCCCCGAAATAGATCTGGACCATTCGAGTAACGAAGGCCACGTGTCAAGAGATTTTCCACTTTAGGAAATCGGGAATCGCAAACTCGGGATTTCTGGTGATGAGAGATCAAGACTTTCCATGGTGGAAACCCCGAGATAGATCTCGACCATCCGATTTAAGGAGGCCACGTGTCATGAGATTTCCCATTTCGGGAAATCAAGAATCACGAACTCAGGAGTTCTGGTGACGAGAGATCAGGAATTTCCATGGTGGAAACCCTGAAGACAGGTTTGGACCGTCCGATTTAAGGAGGCTACGTGTCGAGAGATTAACCACATTGAGAAACCGGGGATCGAGGATTCGGGAGTCCCATGGTCGAGAGTTCATACTCTCGTGATGATAAGTCCTGATGAACGGACGAGATTCTTTCAGAGGATCTCAGGGTCTATAACGACCGTCAGATGTGAGGAAGAGATGTCGACTTTAAGTTGGGGCGTGAATGCACCTTAGGGTAAGTGGTGAGCAGATCTAGATGACCAGATTCCACCCGTCCAAATCTACGGCTGAGGCTTCATTCCGGAGCCCCCTTGCCATACTGCCTTTAATTGGGGGGGGGTCCGGAATGGTGTGGCGTGTGAAGTGGGACCTTTCTCCTGTCACGTCGCCCACTGTGTCATGTTTCCCTCTTGCCACCTATATTCCACTCAACTGCACGACAGGGCCCATTAATATTGGCCATTCGCTAACCCTGTTGGGATTCGTCCATGTTGGCTAGTCGCTAGCCCTATCGGGGTTCAGCGGTTGCAGAGCTAAACAATTCGATATTTCTGTAACGTCGAGTCACGAATTACTGAGAGGCGCCTTGGTTATTTGACCTGTGATCACGACCCACGATCACATGGGAGTAGACAGAGAAAGAGATATCCTATGCTAGGCCTCCGTAGATATTTCGGGGGCTCTGATTCTGCAGAAAGCAACGAAAGATTTGATTATGATATTGGGTGCATTACACCAGCTCAGAAGACCAATATATGAATGAGATTATTGAAATTAGGAAAAAACTAGGTGAGTCTGTTTGGGAGATTGATCAGAGGTTTAAGCATCTAAAAAGTAAGTTGAAATATGAAATTATTAACATGCAACATAGGCATTTATTTATGAACTCACTGTTACCACATTTGAAATACCCATTAAGACAACATAAGTTCCAAACTCAGGCAGAGGCTCTACAGGCAGCCTTAAAACTGGAAGAGAACCAGTATCAACAAACAGATTCAACAATAGAGGATATGAAAGAGGATTTGAAGAATCTAACATTTCAACTTAAACAGAATAAGGGTAAAGAGAAAAGAGAAGTTGTTTGGTGAACCCTATGCAGGACAAAAGAACACCATAGGAATGAATGCCCAACTTTCACACAGTATATGGAAACATGAGTGTAAAACCCATTTCCAATAGGAGGACCATGGTGTGATATTTGTAAGACACATGGGAATGATCTGTATCACTGCCCAATGATGCAGAAATATAAGACAGTACCCAAAATTTCATATTGCAATTTTTGCAAGTCAGTGGATCATGATGATAAGGATTGTAGAACAATGGAGTTGATGAGCGAAAGAGCTTCAAATACATATAGGGTGCAAGCATAAATCATGATAGGACAAGATGCACCTTAGTTCAACCAGGTACCACCACCATACAATAATGCGCAACAACAGTATAACTATGCACGGTTGCAGTATAATAATGCGCAACCTCAGTATAACCCCAAGCAGTATAACCAGGTACCTCAGTACAATGCACTATGAGGAGCTCAAGGTGGATACAAGGATGGAGGACGAGGTAGAGGAGGATTTGGATGAGCAGAGGACCAATGGTGTGCCACAACTTCCAACAACCAGAACATTGTGCAAGGGAATGTCCACTCCCACCACCGACATGTATGTAATATCGTGCAGCATATCATGAAATGGAAGATTGTCCAACACTCTTGGGGAAGATCCAAGAAAAAAGGAACCAAAACAACCAGAATGTCCAGTGGATTTATACAGAAGCTAGGGATGATGGAAGAAACATCAATATAGTCACTCAAGGAGGAGCCAATACAAGAACTGATGCAGTAAAACATGATCCAATGCAACATTAATTGGTTAAGAAGAATACTGAACCATAGAAGCAGATTGACGCATATAAAGAAAAGGAAACATTTAAGGAATCCAAACATGAGTGTCTCAAGAAGAATGTAGCGTCTACATCATTTGTGCAATAACTTGAAACTCTGCCAATATATGGGATGCCATTCTCAATGGACCATACCAATGAAGGACAACCTTTAGAGAAAGTAAGTACCATAAAGAATTTTTTGCAATCTTGTGTTAAGTTATCCAATGACCCATCATCTGTTAGGGTTTTATGATATATGCTAGAAAGATGTAACACCAAGGTGGAAGGAAATTTATAACATAAAAAAATCAATCATCTCCATACAAGAAGAAGGACAAGCAGAGAACTCAAACTAAATGCCAACATTGGGGATTTTAATATGGGTGATATTATACTAGACTTGGGCTCTGAAGTAAATGTCTTACCTAAGAAGACATGACAGTGTATGGGAGAACCCACACTAGGTTATTCACATGTCCAGTTGAAATTAGAAAATAAACACAGAGTATTATTGATTGGAAGGCTTAAAGGGGTGACAGTGGATTTGGATGGAGTGTGTATTATGGCAAATTTTGAAGTAATAGAGATAGTAGATGGCACAACACCTTACCCAACATTGCTTGTATTGGATTGGGAATTTTATAACCAAGCTATAATCAACCTAAAGACAAGAAAACTAACTTTTGAATCAGGGGAATATAGACTCATTGCACCATTAGATCCATCAAAAGGAGAAAGGTTTGTGGAGCCCACTTGTTTGGATCTGGAGGAAATAAACTAGTTGTACAGAACCATCATGCGAGAAGAGGATTATGTTAGCCCAACTACAAATGGGGTACTCAACTGAAGAAGCATTACATCATGTGCTTCTGACTCGGACACAAGTTTGGAGAATTGGAACAATGATTACATGAAGTTTCCATAAGGAGGTGCACAATAATAGACCACGCAGTAACATGGATTGGTATAGAGATAAGAGAACCTCCCATTTTTCATGGGTTAAATGACTTTGAGTAAATTTTGACAAAATATGAAGAGGAAGTACTATAAAATCATAGGCTCTTATCCCTAGATATCACACTCAAGTCCACACCTGCAATATGGTGGGGTGCACACAAAGAAACAATTCAGGACTGGTATCAGTGTAAACGACTACTGTGCATTAGATTTGGCACAGAGTAGGGGAGAAAAAAATTGCAAAGGTATGATGGACAGGGAACAATAGTGGAACACTTGGAAAAGTGAAAGGAACAATGGAGGATGACACCACCAGAGGAATGGACTCATCACTTTATCCAGACATTGGAAGGAATCCTAGGGAACTACTATAGACCAGGAGATGTGCAGAGGCACTACAGAATGGACAAACTTACATCAGAATTTTGTAGTAACCTTCTCATTTGAACATGAGAACCCCAACATTGATTCAGTGTTGAAGTTCATACAAGGAATGATATTCATTAATGAACCATAAGTTGAAATCATGACAAAATATGAACAACAGAACAGACAGACAGTCAAAGAGTTACTCTCATGCTATCATGTTGAAGAGGAAGCACCAAATGAAGATGATCCATGCAACATTCAGATTACAGAAATTGAAGGAGAAAGAGAGGTGGAAGGTCGCAACATTCAGATTATAGAAATTGAAGGAGAAAGAGAGGTGGAAGGTCCATCTATGGATTTAGAAGTATTTGTTGCACCAATCAAAATTAAGAAATTCAATATTGGAATGAATGCTAATCCTAAAATGGCAAGGATTGGAGACTATTGGGATGAGAAAACAATAGAAATAATAACAGAGTTATTGCACAAATAAAATGACCTATTTCCAACATCCTTTACGGAGATGAAATACATAGCAAGGGAGCTAGGTAATATGAATATACCCCTCAAAACTGAGGCTAGACTTGTCAGTAAAACACCCTATAGACTGAATCCAGTTTATAAGAAGAAAGTGAAAGAAGAAATTTACAGAATGTTGGAAGTTGGTATCATAGAACTAGTAGAGAAATGTGAATGGATCAAACCTATGGTAGTCCAATAAAAGAAACAAGGGGGGATAAGGATTTTTGTAGATCCAAGGAAACTTAATGATGGTTTCTTACATAACCCTTTCCCTACCCCTTTTACAAATGAGGTCCTAGAGAATTTGGGAGGCCAACAAGCCTATTCATTTACAGATGGATTCTCAGGTTACCATCAGATCAAAATAAATCCAGAAGACATGTATAAGACTAATTTTGTTACAGAATGGGGATCCTACCAATATACAGTCATGCCATTTGGGCTAAACAATGCACCAACCATATTTTCAAGAGTAGTCATAGATGATTTTAAGGAATTCATACATCAGTATCTAGAAGTATATTTGGATGACTGGACTGTATATAGTTTATTAAAGGACCATGTAGAAGTGTTGAGACTAATGTTGGAAAGATATAGGAAATGTCAGATATCATTAAACATCAAGAAATGCATTTTTGATACACCTTTTGGAATATTTTTGGGACATATAGTGTGTAAACAAGGTTTAATAGTGGACCCTACTAAGGTTTCAATAATTGTAAGTTTACCACCACCAAAGTCAGTGCGTCAGTTAAGAGCAACATTGGGACATGCAGTCTATTACAGGAAGTTTATAAAGGGGTATGCATAGACTATTGCACCAATGGAAAAATTGTTAAAGAAGGACACCAGATTTCAGTGGAATGAGGATTGTCAGCAAGGATTGGACACCTTAAAGGAAAATATGGTAACAACACCTATACTAGTATTTATATATTGGGAAAAGACATTTCTTGTGCATGTAGACGCATCATCCATAGAACTTGGAGCAATTCTGGTGCATCCAAGAGCAGGGGAATTAAACCATCCTATAACCAGTGCAAGCAGAAAGTTGTCAAAATCATAGCAGAATTACAACACCACATAAAGAGAAGGCCTAGCCATGGTATATGCACTTCAAAAATTCAAGAACTATTTACTGGCTAAACACTTAAAAATGTTCACATACCATTGTTCCTGCAAATATCTAGTCAACAAGCCAATGTTGGGGGGAGGATATGTATATGGCTATTATTATTTCAAGAATTTTATTTTGAAGTGATAGTCAAACCAGGAAATTTGAATGCAGGACATGATCACCTGTCAAGGGTAACTAATGGAGAATAACCTACTAACTTAGAAGACACATTCCCTGATTCACAACTATTTTCAGTACATGTAGTTGATGAATAATTCGCTGATATTATTGAATACTTAAGTACATGAGTTTAGAACTATGCAGAAGAAAAATATGGTAGTCAGAGTTGCAGAATATCACTTATTGTGGGACATTTATACAAAATGGGCACATATAACATTTTGAGAAGGTGTGTATTGGAACATGAAAGGACCAGAATTTTAGTAGAATCTCATGAAGGTATAGCTGGAGGAAACTATGCAGATAAAGACACCATGAAAAAGGTATTACGCACAGGATTATGGTGGCCAAAAGTCCATAAATATGCCAAGAAATATTGCCAGAAATGTGATTTTTGTCAGAGGGTTGGAAAACCCAACAGAAGGGACAAGATACCTTTAAGACCACAAGTGACTCTACAGGTATTTGAAAAATGGGAAATAGACTTTGTGGGACCTATTAATCCACCAAAAAAGGGTCAGTAGCTAGATATATCATTAATGCGGCTGAAAACTTAACAAGATAGGAAAAGGCAACACCAGTCAAAGACTATAACATAGAGACAACAAAACACTTCTTGTTTGAGAAAGTGATCACTAGTTTTGGATGTCCTGGGATTCTGATGAGTGACCAGCACACTCATTTTATCAATAATACCCTCAAGGTTATGACTGTGGAGTTTGAATACTATCACCAAAAGAGTACACCATATCATCCTTAGGAAAATGGAACAGTAGAATATTTCAATAAGATCTTGGAAAACACTCTAACTAAAATCTGCAATGTCAACAGGGATTATTGGGACTTGAAGATACCAGCAGTACTATGGGCATATAGGACCACATATAAGAAGTTGACAAGACAGACACCATTCAGATTGGTGTATAAGCATGAAGCAGTGGTGTCATTAGAATTTCTGGTACCCAGTCTACACGTAGCAACAATTACCAATATGACAGAAAGGTGCGCAGTACAGGAAAGGTTAAGTCAACTAATGGAAATGGAAGAGGACAAGATTCTGGTAGGATTTCACCTGGAAGTACAGAAAGCAAGAGACAAAGCCTAGCATGAAAGACATATTAAAAAGAAGAGTTTTAAGGAGGGATACCTAGTCTTTCTCTGTGACAACAATTTTTTCCAACACTCAGGTAAGTTTAGAATGCATTGACCAGGGCCATATGAAGTAAATATTGTCATGGATGGGGGATCTATACAACTAAAATACTTGGGAGGAACAAAATTGAAAGGAATGATCAATGGTAGTCGAATGAAACTGTATAGGAACAGTCGACCTACTAACCCTTAAAAGTTACAGTGCAGTGAGAAAGACACGTATATAGTGTACTATGCCAGAGATTAGGACAGAGAAATGATAAAAAGAAATAAAAAGGGGAAAAAGGAGAGGAAAGGAATACAAAAATAGAAAAAGGAAGAAAACACAAAAAGACGCAAAAGTGGACTGAACCACAAGAATGTGTTGAAAAAATCGTGTGCAACAATTACTACGACAATATCGGAAGACAGTGCGCAGGAAAAATTACACTCGACACAAATGCATGAAAAAAGTGAAAAACATATATGAATGAGTCTATAAAAGGTGGAAAGTACACATTTACTCAACACTTAACATTTTTTTAGCACAGAGCAAAATACAAAGAGTGTGCCCTGTTAGCGCTCTGTAATTTGCCTGAGGCTATGATGGCAGTCACAGAGGCAACATCAAAACCGCTTCGAGTCTTGGATCTAGCCCTCCAAGACTCAGAGAGGGATCTCTCTGTATGATATAGATTTGTTTGAAGAGAATATTAGGCTACTTAATGGGTTTAGAGTTTGGATTTTTTAATTGGTAAGAGCGGAGAAAAAGGAACCATGGGTAATGGAGTCGCAATCTGAAGCTCAATCAAAAACAAGTTCTACAAACAGCATTACAGGGCAAGTTAGGCACTCTTGGTGGATTATTTGAATTTGATTTTGGATTTAGAGGAGTAATATGAGAGGACCAGGCAATGATAGGGAAATCAAGAATCCTGAAATTAACATTTGAGGAGAAAACATCGATAATTATGTCAAAGCCAGAAACAGAGTGTATGTCTCAACAAATTATATTCTTCGAACTTCTTTGCATAATTTAGAGTATGAATAACTTAAGAAATACAATGGAAACAAATTAAAGTGAATGAGGAAAACATCACCACCAAAAATGACACATGAATCCTGTAGCTACTGAGATTGTATTATTGAAATGATGAAAATATAGAAAGCTCAGTGAGCTACTTTACAAAAACTTGATCCTGGTTCCCTAACTGATCAACCTTTACATTAAAAATCATCTCTGAATCAATAGGGGAGATCCCCCAACAAGTTTCAAGAGTTGGTTTTAACCGCCTCGGCCAAAAATATCCACAAATCCCACCAAATCTGGAACTGTCCGCCATGAAAGACGAACCGGTTTTCTGCGAAAAAGGGGTCCGAACAGACGTTTGTTTCTCTTCAAGGATGACACCTGGGAAAAAAATGAAGGATTTTATTGGATATGGGCATGTTATGGACAAAAAACTCCTTCGGTTTCACCAAATTCATCTCCATCTATCCGTAACATCTCCCGTAAAATCAGGACTGTAACGAAATAGCGAAAATATGGAAAAAAGGGCCTCAAATATGGATTCGAGTCTCCCTTCTCGTGGCATCTTTGAAAAACATGAGAGAGTTTTTTGTTCTTCATCCCGTTATGGAGAAAAACCTCTCTCGGTTTCTTAAAATTCGTTTTCATTTTCCCAAAAATGGCCTCGTACAAAGACATGCTGAACAGGCGAAAATAGGCCAAAAAAAATGAAAAAGGCAGTTTTTTCATGATGGGTGGTATTCTGGACCCCCCCTGAGGTGGTAAGCAGTTTTTTTTGGGGGGGGTCCGCTGGCATGTGGGGGTGACACCTGTCCAATGAATTTCTTTGGAATACAACCATTCCGGACCCCCCCTCTAGTTAAGTTTCAGATAGTGAGGGGGGGTCCGGAATTTTTAATAGTTATTGATTAAAATGTATGTGATGTGATGAGTGTACGGGGTGGGTAGAACTTAGGGTAATGTTACTTTTAGTTTTTAATTTTTTGTTATTTTCTTTTTATTACATGTTTTGTTTACGTTTTATTTTTATTTAATTTGTTTATTTTTATTGTTTTATATGTTTTTTTTTTTTTTTTATTATGTTTTGTATTTTTAATATATTTTATTTTTTTATGTATGTTTATTATAATTGTTTTAAGTTTTATTTTGTTTTTATATTTAATATGTTTTATATTGTTTTTGTATTTTATTTTATTAATTTGTTTTATTTAATCTAAAAACTAACCTAGTTACTAATCTAACTATATTATTAATCATTAATTAACCAATTAATTAATGATTGATTTATTATTAATTAACCAATTAATTATTAACTAATCCAGTTTATTAAATTAATTATATTATTAATTAGTCTAACATAACTAACTAATATAATCATTTGTTTATTATCCTGAGTGGGTTTATTCGTGGATGGGTGATGGGCGAGATGTGGCTCAGGGACGAAAAGACAAGGGAATGAGTGGCGCAGAGGTGGATGAAGAATGCAGAAGAGGTGATGGGATCGGGCGAAATGGATGGATGACACGTATAGATAGGGCCCGCCGAAAAAACCCGCCTTATTCTGGACCCCCCCATCGTTAAAGGAAAAACGATCGGGGGGGTCCGGAATCGCCTGTAAACCATCCATCTGTGCGCCTCCATGACAACCGTAGATCTGTGCACACTTTTTAATCACCANCCCCCCCACCCCACCGTTAAAAGAAGAACAATCGAGGGGGTCCGGAATCCACTATCAGCCGTTGATTTACGTGTTTACGCACCGCTATATCGACCGTCAATCTAAGCGCATTCTTTATTCTCCAGGCGCGAATGCAGTATATGAGGTAAAACTTAGGCTTAATGACTTTTTGAGGGTTTGGTGCACTGCTTCCCTTGAAAATAATTTGCAGAGATGAAATATTATTTGAAAACCTATACACCCAGAGTGAAAAATTTCCAGTCAACAGATGATCCTATGAATTATAGGGTTATAATAGTGGCTCCACCTGGGGATGGAAGCTTCTTTCAGGAAGTGTCAAGAACCACGAACTTCTGAACATGCAGACCGAAGCTTTATCCATTGGGATGATCCCAAATCTTATTCTATAACTTGTACCTGTTTTGATCTTGCAACTGAAACCAAATTAAGATAAACACTGCTGAAAAAGAGATGCTTAGAATGTTGAGCTTATTCGAAACTGCTACCTACCCTACACTACTGACAATTTCATCGTTCTAAATGATACAATAATGCCAATGCATCTAGTCAAGTAATTGTTGAGACCAGAGGACTGTTTGACTACTCGTTAGCACAGTGAAAAGCGCAGCTTGACCTTTTGCCCATCGACTCAAAACTACAAAGTGAAAAGGCCACTGCTGAAAACATGTTTGATATTTACCATAGAGACCTGTTGGCAGCCAATTCAATTTTTTCTATTTTCTTATAAGCTGCCTACACCAATGTTTCACAAACATTGATTTTTCGTTGCAATTTTCAAATGAACGACGATTTTATTCTTTGCGCCTTTCCGCACGCCTATCTTCGCTAAAGTCTTCATGAGTGTAAGCATGAAGATTGCTCCTTTTGAGGTCACATTTCGATCATTATCTAAACTGCCAATACCTTTTGCGTCATTATGCATATTGCGCTTATCTTTTGTTGATTTTTGCATGATCGGCAATATCCTTTGATCGGTTTTCATACTTCAATGGAGTATATAACTCAGTTTTATTGAAAAAATTTAGCCTTTGGATTCGCATTGTATGATTTGCCTAAACATTGATTCATTGAATTGCATGGGGGTCCTGATTTATCTTTTGTAATCTTTATTGTTGATCTTTATCATCGCTCTTGGCATATCAATTTCATGTAATAAACGTTTGATTGGCGAGAACATGATTTTGGGTTTTGAACTTCATGTCGGACGTTTGAACATTATGGTATAACACTCGCATGCATTGGTATACTCATTGGACATTCCTATATCGATTGTGTGATTGGATTTCATTGAATTTGCAATGCATTAATGTTTGGATTGGCTTCTCATTTGGCCTACTCAACCTTTGGTTTCATAAGGTATATGGATATTCATACATAT
>ML791889.1:129460-159678 GCA_009831015.1 Picea engelmannii
TATATATATGATATATTTTAATTAAGGTGGACATTGAAATATCTTATTTATGGACAACATTGAAATATCTTTTTTTATTAATTGTAAATTCGTTGTGTTCTTTATGTGTGATTTGTGTCTTATATTTTATTTTCCATTAAAATTGTTGTGTTTATGAGATACAAGTGTTGTGTTTATGCTTTTTTCTGTTATTAATTGTTGGGAAGCGGAAGCATAATGCAAGATACCAGATATAATAAATATGCAGAACAGAAATAAAATGCTAGAAATGGCAGAATAACAGTAATATAACCAGCATAATCTCCACAATAACACAGTAATGATATAAGAACAACAATAGAAATAACACTTTGATTCAGAAAGCAATGTTCACGGGCCTCTTCGAGGGGGCAACCTCCAGTCGAGCAACGCTCTATTACAATAATCTCCAAGCTAGGGTTTTCATACCCTCAACCCTTATTTATACTAAATATGTCTATCAAGAGAAGCATCTAGAGGAAGATCCTTCTAGAAGCGAAAGATTCTATTAGGTCTTCTTACATCCTCCTTATTCTATTTTATTGAAAGGCCTTATTAATATTGACCTTTATTACATCAAAATATATTGATCTACCTATGTGCGGGTTAGGACCCTAACATGTCCACCCCCTTAAAAACAGCCTTGTCCTCAAGGCTTGAGATGTGGAAACTGCTGCAGAATGGTAGTTGGTTCCCAAGTGGCATCTACTGGAGTCGTATCTTTCCACTGGACTAGCACTTCCTTGATGGTTCTCTGACGCAGGCGATGCTCACGCTGGTCCAAAACTGCTTTTGGCTGTAGCCAAATGGATCCTTCTTCAGTTAACTCTGGAAGGTTGGTTTGAATTTGACACCTAGTTCCAATCACCTTCTTTAAGCATGAAACATGAAAAACAGGATGTAGCTTTGACTGACTAGGCAGAGCTAACTGATATGCGACTTGTCCCACACGCTTAAGAACTGTATAAGGACCATAAAATTTGGGTGCTAGCTTCTGACAATGCTCGACCTTGAGGGAAGTTTGCTTGTATGGTTGCAGTAGCAGAAACACTTGATCCCCTTCTGCAAATTGACGTTCAGAGCGACCTTGATCTGCTTGTTGCTTCATGCGATTCTGTGCCATGACCAAGTTCTCTTTAAGGGTACGAAGAATATCCTCTTGAACTGTAAGTGTTTGGTCAACTTCCTGGATCTTCGAGGTACCCGATAAGTATGAGAGAATTGAAGGTGGATTCTGTCCATATACCGCTTCAAAAGGAGTCATGCAAGTAGTTGTATGGTAGGAAGTGTTGTACCACCATTCGGCTAGGGGTAACCATTGAGCCCACTGATGTTGTTTTTCAGAGGAAAAACAAATTAGATATGTTTCCAAACACTTGTTGACAACTTCTGTTTAACCATTAGTCCGGGGATGATAAGCCGTGCTGAGATGAAATTGGGTGCCCTGTAGCTTAAACAGTTCTTGCCAAAAATTGCTTGTGAAAGTTGGGTCACGATAAAAAACAATAGAGTGTGGCATGCCATGAAGCTTGAAGAACTGGTCCATGAACATTTGATCCACCGTGGATGAAGTAATTGGGTGTTGAAGAGTGAAAAAATGAGCATACTTGGAAAGGCGATCCACAACCACCATTATGACTAATTTATTCCATGATTTGGGTAAGCCGGTAATAAAGTCCATAGAGATATCCCTCCAAATAGCAGGTGGAATCGAAAGCGGTTGTAGTGTGCCCAGAGATTTGATTGTTTCTCCCTTGTTGCATTGACACACCTCACATTCAATGACAAAATTACGAATGTCTTGTTTCATACCATCCCAGAAAAAAGAACGTGTGACCCTGTCATATGCTTTGGTGAACCCTGAGTGCCCCGCTGTGGGTGTAACATGAAGCTCAAAAAGTACTATGGATTTAAGATTTGATTGTTTACTTAAATACAAATGGCCTTTGTATTGAAGCTCATCCTGGAGCCAAGAGTACCCTGGGGATCTTGAAGTCATTCCTGGCGCACAACTTGGAGCCAATCGGGTACAATGAAGGAAAGAGAAAAAAGGGATCCTTCTTCTTCATATTTTCGGGACAGTTCATTCGCCACTACATTGTATTTTCCCTTCTTGTAAATGATCTCATAATCATATCCAAAGAGCTTAGTCACCCATTTTTGTTGCTCTGGGGAGGAAATGCATTGTTTCATAAAGTACTTGAGGCTTTGATTGTCAATCCTAATTTGGAAGCGTTTCCCCAAGAGATAAGGGTGCCACAAATCAACGGCATGTAGAATAGCCAACATTTCCTTTTCATAAATAGGTTTGCCCAGATTCCTTTCAGATAGTTTCTTGTTGGTGAAGGCCAAAGTTCGACCCTCTTGCATAAGGACAGTGTCGATTCCTTTCCCTGAGGCATCACATTCCAAAACAAAGGTCTTTGTGAAATCAGGAAGGGCCAGAACCGGAGTGGTGAACATGGCCATCTTCAAGGTTTGAAAATCTTGGGTAGTGGCTGGAGTCCAAGTGAAAGAGTTATTTTTTAGGAGAGCAGTGAGAGGTGCTGCAATCTTTCCGTAGTTCTTAACAAACTTGCGATAATACCTTGTTAAGCTCAGAAATCCACGCATGTTTTTGAGAGTCTTTGGGTGTGGGCAGTCTTGCATAGCTTCAATATTTTTTGGATCCACCCTGATTCCATCCTTTCCAACCAAATGACCCAAGTATTCTACTTCTGAGGCACCAAAATCACATTTAGACTATTTCAGGAAAAGTTGGTGCTGAGAGAGTAGATGGAGAACTTGATCCACATGAGTAAGATGGCATGTCCAGTTTTTTCTATAGATGAGGATATCATCAAAGAAAACTAAGACAAAATGACGGAGAAAGGGATGGAAGACATGATTCATGAGGCTTTAGAAGGTGGAGGGGGCATTACACAAGCCAAAGGGCATGACCAAAAACTCATAGTGGCCCTCATGAGTGCGAAAGGCCATCTTGGGAATGTTTGCCTCTTTCATACATATCTAATGATAGCCCGAGAAAAGATCAAGTTTAGTAAATAATTGGGCGCCACTCAATTCATCCAAGAGGTCATCAATGACAGGAATGGGAAATTTGTATTTAATGGTCAGTTTGTTGAGGGCACGGAAGTCAAGACACATTCTCCAAGAACCTTCTTTCTTCAGGACCATGACTATAGGAGAAGAGTAAGGGCTCATACTAGGGCGGATAATGCCTGCATTAAGGAGTTCCTGGATCATTTTCTCAATTTCATTTTTTTGTGAAAAGGGGTGGCGATATCAACGGATATTTGGAGGAAGGCTTCTGGGTACAAGGGGAAAGGAATGATCATGAACACCGCGGGAAGGAGGGAGTCCTTGGGGGGTAGAAAATACCATTTGATGTTTAGAAAGGAGGGCTTGGAGGTCATGCGGCACCGGAGGTGTCTCTGTTGCTTGTATGGCATGGAGTTGGGAAATGACACCAGAATGACCTTTTTTAAGTAGCTTTTCCATGCGATGGGAACTAATGACCTCAGGTGAACCAGCAGTGATGCCTTGGAATTTATATTGGTGGCCTTCCTGGTCGAATTGCATGGTTAATGCCTTAAAATCCATGAGAATGGGACCCAAAGTTCTTAGCCAATATGCACCCAGGACAATGTCACAACCACCCATGTTGATAGCAAACATATGGGATTTTAGGTGGTAGTCATCGATTTGGAGACACACATTTTCACAGCGCCCTCCACATTTCATGGAACCACCATTGGCAATCATGATTTGGAAATTGTTGACAACATGGATGTAGCAATGGGTTTCTTGGGCAATGCAGTGATGAATAAAAATATGGGTGCTTCCATTATCAACCAGAATGATGACCTTTTGATGCTTGATGTAACCGATTAACTTGAGGGTTTGGGGAGCGAAGAAGACAGTGAGAGCATTGAGGGAAATGATGGGTTCTACTTTGGGAGGGTCTGAGGGAGGGGTTATGTCAGTGATTTCAAGTGACTCAGACACAAGGGGAGTTTCAACATCCTCTTTCGAAATATCCTCAGAGATGGCCATAAAAATATTTTGTTCCTTACACTTGTGGCCCAGGAAATATTTGTCATCACAATTATAACAAAGGCCTTTAAGTTGACGTTCAACCATTTAAGCCCTAGTCAATTTTTGGATCTTTAATGGGGTAGAGGGAGTAGTGGGAGTGACGGGTTTAGGGTGAGGGATAAAAGAGGGTTTTTAGTTTTAAGAGCATACAACCTGTTGTTCTTATTTAGCTCTTTTAGTAGCCTCCACCCAACTTGAGGGTCGATCAATGAGGACATGGGCCTGAATCTCCTCCTTGAGGCCACTGATAAAACACTCTCGAAATAAAGCATCAGTCATGCCTTCTGTTCGAAAAGCCAGGTGCTCAAAGGAAGCTATGAAGTCTTCTATTGTTTCGTATTGTTTCAACTTTGTCAAATGACCAAATGGTTGTTGTCCATGTCAAAGCGTTCATAAATATCAGTCACAAATTGGGTCCAAGCAATATACCCTTGATAGGAAGTTTTTCTCCATTTCCACCATTGCCAACGTTCTTGATCTAGATGGAGAACACCATACTGGAGTTTGGCCAAGTCATCTGTGATGCGATATAAAGAGAAATAATGTTCCATTTGGGTTACCCAACTAGTGGGGTCCGAGCCATCAAATTTGGTCACATCCACCCGCGGAAGGTGTAGGTCATGTTGAAAGTGATGGGGATGAAAGGTATGGGAATGGGAGGAATGTTCGCCTTCGGTCTTTGGAGGTTCTTTAGAGAAAGGGTCATCTGTAGGGATCTTCAGTTTGGTGCAGAGTGATGCAAAGACAGATTCAAGCTGGGTGGTCAGTTCTTGTTTGACTTCCTCCATTGAGGACTGCATGGTTGTATTTATGGTTGTATCGATGGATGAATCGATGGAGGAAACAATAGCACTGAGTTGTTTCACTTCTTTTTGGGTCTCTAGGAAACTAGATTGCAAGGTGTTGAAGCGAGTTTCTAGATCTTGGCTACAGGTATGGACCATGAGGATGGGTGAACTGAAAAGGGGTGGGTGGGGTCAAAGATTTTGCCAAAAAATGATATGGATGAATGTGATAAGGGTGAAGAGATGAATCCAATGGAATAGGTCTCAAATAATGGTGAAAATTTTTCCAAACTTTTATTTTTATTTTTTTTACACCTGCGGAGTTATACTTCGGTTTGAAGAATATTGCAGTGATGAAATCCCCAAATGCTTAACCAGAAAGAAATGTGTATTTACTTGGCAACCTGAACATAGTTGTGCGACAATAGATCTGGTCTATTTTAATTTGTTTATGTTACTGTCCCCCAAGGGTTAGGTATTCAAGGGTTCTACAGACAAGGGTTTTCCCTATGCTATAGCTCTCTGATATACGTGCGGGGTACAACAATAGTACTCAACCCAATATCTCAGGGCACTAACTAAGGAGGATAGACCATACCCTTAGCCGTACTACCCAACTACCCAGGTACTAGAGAGTATCTTCCCGAGTGTTGTTCTCGATGACACTATAGTAGTCCAGCGACCGATAGGTTTATCTAAAGAGGGCTTCAGGAAATCTAGGCCGATCCATACACATGTGTTTTCTGATGCGCTACCACTCGAAGGGGTACCAACAAGAGTTACAAGGGTGGCCAACAGATGTGTGCTTAAGAACCACTTGTATTTCTTGTGTGTATTAATCCCTCAACTGTGGGCTTATGCACGTAACGACATATCTCTGTGGCTTAAAGACGTCGGAATACGTCTCTACCCTGAAAACAAATTCCCACAATTTTTGCCAAGGAAAGTTCTATGATCCCACTTGCAAGATACCAGATATAATAAATATGCAGAACAGAAAAAAAATTCTATAAATGGCAGAATAACAGTAATATAACCATCATAATCTCCACAATAACACAGTAATGATATAAGAAAAACAACAGAAATAACACTTTGATTCAGAAAGCAATGTTCACGGGCCTCTTCGAGGGGGAAAACTTTAGTCGAGCAACACTCTATTACAATAATCTCCAAGCTAGGGTTTTCATACCCTCGACCCTTATTTATACTAAATATGTCTACCGAGAGAAGCATCTAGAGGAAGATCCTTCTAGAAGCGAAAGCTTCTATTAGGTCTTCTTACATCCGCCTTATTCTATTTTATTGAAAGGCCTTATTAATATTGACCTTTATTACATCCGAATATATTGATCTACCTATGTGCAGGTTAGGACCCTAACACATAAACACAAAATTTTTAATGGAAAATAAAATATAAGACAACAATCACACACAAAGAACACGATGAATTTGCATGGTAAAACCCTTTAGAAGGGAAACATCCATGGGGCAATGATAATGAGTTTTTCTTATTGTTCAAGGGATAATTACAACAACCAAACTTAGGCTTACAACCATCTCTCACACACCTCCAATACCCTTTCCTCTAAGGGCTTACATAGATATGAAGCATCTCTCCAAAAGTTACATAAATTTAATGTGCACCTAACTAATTCTATTTTCAGTTGATTTGGTTCAATTGAACGCAAAATAATAGGATCCTAGAAATCCTCCCATATATTCAACAAACATGGGAAATTGATTGGAACCATTTCAACAATATCCACCTTGACAACAATTTACCTGATATGTCATGCCCAAATTTATTCATCACCTTTCTTGCAAGCCAAGAGAAGCCAAGCACCACCACAACTTCTATAACAATACTGGTTTTGCGAACATGTTTGCACAGTTCTCTTGAGTATGAAACGTTTCCATAGCTACTCCACCTTCATCAATAACTTGTCTTACAAAATGGTATTTAATAGGAATATGCTTTGTCTTACTATGATAAGATAGATTTTTAGCGAAATGAATAGCACTTTGACTATCGTAGAATAGTTTCACATTGTCCTACATCCTTCCAAACTCACCCAGTAAAAATTTTAACCAAATTGTCTCCTTGCAAGCATGTGAACCAACCATATATTCTGTCTCCATAGTGAATAAAGAAACAATGTTTTGAAGCCTTGACATCCAACTAATAGGTCCTCCTCCAAGAGTAAAGACATATCCTGAAGTGGATCTTCTTTTTTCCAAGTCACCTGTAAAATATGAATCAACATAACCACATACTAAATCACTACAACCATTATAGGTGATACGATAATTACTTGTGCCTCTCAGATACCGAAGCACCCATTTCATTGTTTCCCAATTCTCTTTACTTGGATTTTCCATGTATCTACTGACAACACCAACTGCATGTGAAATATCTAGCCTAGTACTTACCATCACATACATAAAACTTCCTATTCTATTATCATATGGTACACAACACATATATTCATTTTCTTCATCAATACTAGGACATAAACTTAAATAAATCTTGAAATGGGAAGCCAAAGGGATTTTGATTGGTTTCACATTATTCATTTCGAACCTCATAAGTATTTTCTCAACACACTTTTGTTGTGGTAACCACAACTTACCATTTTTACTATCTCTATGTATCTCCATGCCCAATATTTGTTTTTCTACTCCTATATTCTTCATATCACACGTACTATCCAACTGAGCCTTCAAGTTGTTGATCTCAACCATTATTTTTCTTGCTACAAGCATATCATCAACATATAATACCAAAATAATGAATATTCCATTTTCCAACTTTTTAAAGCAACCACAATGGTCATATTCACTTCTTCTAAAATTGTGGCTCACCATGATGGACTCAAACTTCTTGTACCATTTCCTGGGAGACTGCCTCAGGCCATACAATGACTTCTTGAGTTTGCAAACAAATATTTTATTGCAATCTTGAACAAATCATTCTAGTTGTTCCATATATATATCCCCATCCAAATCTCCATGTAAAAATGTGTTTTTAACATCTAGCAACTCTAACTCAAGATCAAGTAAACCAACTAGTGCTAACACAACACAAATTGAAACAAGCTTAACAACTAGTGAAAAAATTTCATGGAAATCAATACCTTCCTTCTGAGAATATGATGTAGTTCCCCTACCTTAGAGAGCTATGCTGACCTCCTGGTCTCGGATCTTCACAAAACTGAGCTGGAATATCTCTTTGATTCCTGGCTGGAATCCTCAAAGCAGATCCAGAGGTTCCTTTTCTGAAACTCCACCCACGCGAATACACCTCAGGCGTAAGATTCGTCCACGTGACCATAGGCCTAACTTAAAGGTACTTCACAACTCATGGTGTAGTTATCCCCCCTTCCTCTGAAGTCTGAACTCCCGACTTCGTTTGCCTCAGATCAATGGTCTGAGGCTTCTCATGCTCTAACAATCCAGATCCTCTCTCGCGAATCGGGACTTTGCGTTTCACGAATAGGGACTTTGCGTTTCGTAATTATGGAGATCAACACCCTCCTTCCTTTCGACTTTTGACTTCACGAACTTCGCTTTCCCTAGATCAATGTTCCACGCTCTCTGTGATCTAATGGTCCTGATCCCTTCTTCGCATGTCATGAGTTTTCATTTCACAATTTTGGGAGAGCAGTTCCCTTCTTCCTTCTGACTTTTGATTTCATGAATTCCACTTGCCTCAAATCGACGGTCTAGATCCTTCACCATGCTCAATCTGACGGTCTCTGTCACTCCTCCTCTTGGGGTTACGAATACTTCTGACTTAGAATATTTCTAGGTATTCAAAGGCTTCGACCTTTTTTCCTCCCATGAGTCTGTTTCTTAGACCTCGTCTACGCTTCTGGAAGGTGTTATCCCTTCTGAGCTTTCTCACCTTCTACTCCTTTGACTCTTATGGAGTCCCTTCGATGCTTTGTCGAATTTTGGGTCTATGCACTCCTTGCAGCAGAGTCTTACGCAAGACTTGGTTCTTGCGGGTGATTATGCATGCCTTGCAGCAGTCTCTTTGCACTCCTTCAAAGGGAAAGTTTTGTGCTATCTCTTCTGAGCTTCAAAATTGAAACAGATTCCTTCAACGCACTCCTTGCATTCAGTGTGCACTCCTTGCATTCGGTATGCACACCTTGCACTGCCTCAATAGAAGAGAAACAATTGAAACTTATACTAACATTCACAGTTTCATCCATTCATAACGAAATTCATTCATTTGTGATACACAATAGAAGAGAATTGCAAACAATAACAATACTATTCATTTGGATCAATTTTCCTTTTTCATATTCATTCAAAAGTAAATGGATACAACTAATATTAGACCAATAAATTAAAAACTCATAACATTCCCACTAACTCACAACAACCTTATTTGGGTGTACAAAACCTCTATTTATCTCAAAGGGTCCTTAGGGTTCCCCCAACTACCTGTCTACCTAAAAATGAAAACCTAATTGCTACCTTAGTTCATTTAAATTCAAGACTCAGAGTGACACTCCTTGATTGCTCATGATCATTCCACCTCCAAGAATTTGATCTTATTTTGTTCTTCATTAGCTCCCCAAAAGACTCGCAGTAACTCCCAGCGTTTGAGATTCTGAAATGATTCACGAGTGCTGAGATTTCCTGCCACGTGTGCTCATTGACGACGTTGAAGATGCTCCTACATCATACTTCCCCTGGAAACAAATTCATGGACTCCTGTCCATGAGCTCCTGCACCGACTTTCCATGCTTCTAGATATTAGCTTCATCTTCCCAACTAGCATCCTCTATCGGGTGTCCCTTCCACTTAACTAGATATTCAAAATAGGTTTTCCTCTTGGTCTTCTTGCCAATTATCTAATCAACGATCTTCTCCATCTATGGTTTTTATTCTATAAGAATTTGTTTCTCCCACTGAATATTATCTTGATCTTTTGATCCCTCTATGTCATCTTTCCTGTAAGGATACAGGTCTGAAACGTTGAATATGGGTGATATGCCCACATCATCTGGCAGCTCAATCTCATAGGAATTTTCATCAAACCTCCTCAAGATCATACATGGTCCTATATTCTTCATCTTTAACTTTTTATATGTCCCCTTAGGGAACCTTTCTTTCCTAATATGTGCCAGAACCTGATATCCCACCTCAAATTGAAGTTCTCTGCGATGTTGATCAACTCTGTGGTTGTACTCTGGGCTAGAGTTCTGTAATTTTCCTCTGATCTGGCTATGGAGCTTCTGCATTTCTACAGCAAAATCTTCTTCTCCAGTGCTTCTGATATCACTCTATCCCAAGTATCTCAAATTGGATACTCCCCTGGGTTTCATTCCATACAATATCTGGAATGGGATCTTTCCAGTGCTTTTGTTTGGTGATTCGTTGTATGCAAATTCTACTTGTGGTAGAATCTGATCCCACTAATTATGATGCTCAGTGACCAAAATCTTCAACAAGTTTCCCAAACTTTTGTTTACCGCCTAAGTCTGTCCATCAGTATGAGGATGATAAGTTGAGTTGAAGGACAAACCTGTCCCCAATATCCTCCACAGTGTTCTCCAAAAATCACAAACAAATTTTGTGTCTCTGTCCGACACAATGCTCTTGGGTAGGTCGTGAAGTCTCACAACTTCCTTGAAAAACAGATTTGCAACATGTGTTGCATCACTGGTCTTCTGGCATGGGATAAAGTGTGCCATCTTTGAAACTCTATCCACCACCACAAATATGGAATCAAATCCCCTTTTCATTCTTGGCAGTCCCAACACAAAATCCATGCTTATTGCATCCCAAGGCCTCTCTGGTATTGTAAATGGTTGATACAATCCAGTGTTTTGTATTTTACCTTTTGCATGTTGGTAGATTCTACATATGTTCACAAATTTTATCACTTCTTCTCTCATACTTGGCCAATAGTATGAACTGCTCAACTGTGCAAATGTTTTATCATGGCCGAAATGTCCAACCAATCCCCCACTATGCTTTTCTTTCAAAAGGTTGTCCCTCATTGAGAATTTTGGTATGCACAACTGATTTCCCTTGAACAACAATCCCTCTTGAATCATGTACTCTGCCCACTGGCTCCTATCTCTCAGCACACGATTTTCACATGCTTCGTATGCTTCCTTGATATCTGCATCATCACAATACATATCCTTAAGGTGTTCAAACCCCAAGCTCTTCACCTGAAACTCCTGTAGAATCAAACATCTCCTGCTCAATGCATCAACAACTTTGTTAGCATTCCCAACAATATGTTTTATGACAAAATTAAAATTCTTCATAAACTCAATCCACTTTGCATGCCTCTGTTTCAATTTTTCCTATCTGGTTATGAATTGTAAATCTTGGTTATCGCTATACAAGACAAATTCCTGTGGGACAAGGTAATGCCTCCATTTATTCAAGGCTTGAATTATGGAATAAAACTCCTTATCATATGTGGATCATTCATCTTAGTCTCATTCAATTTCTCATTGAAATATGCAACAAGACTATTAACCTGGCTCAAAACCGCTCCAATTGCAACTCCACTTGCATCACATCTCACCCGCAATGTCTTTCCAAAATTAGGTAAGACTAGAATTGGTCATTATGTTATTTTCTACTTCATTATATTGAAGTCCTCTTAGCCTCCTCTGTCCATTTAAAATATTTGTGCCTCTTCTTCACTTTATCCATCATTGGTGCACAAATTCCACTGAAATCTCTGATGAACTTCCTATAGAAACTTGTTAATCCATGGAAGCTTCTTACCTCAAACATGCTTCTTGGTGACGACCATTCTTTGATTTCTCTCACCTTTTCTAGATCCATCTTCAGCTCATTTGAGGAGATCACAAAACCCAAGTAAATGAGCTATGTCTTCATAAAATAGGACTTCTTCAAGTTTATCAACAACTTCTCCTATTGTAGTCTCCTCATCACTAGTGTCAGGTGTCTCAAATGCTCCTCTTTAGTCTTTCTAAAGATCAATATATCATCCAGATATACAACCACAAACTTACCCATGAAATCTTTCAGTATTTCATTCATCAACCTCATAAAAGTACTCGGAGAATTTGTTAAGACAAATGGCATAACAAGCCATTCATACAAACCTTCATTTGTCTTAAGGGTTGTCTTCCACTCATCACCTTCTCTCATTCTTATCTAGTGATATCCACTTTTCAAATCTATCTTAGAAAAGAAATTTTCTCCACTTAAACAGTCCATTAAATCATCCATTCTTGGCAAAGGAAATCTATACCTAATTGTGATCTTGTTAATGGCTCTTGAGTCTGTACACATACCTCAGCAAGGTTTATTGACCTCCCAATCTCAGATCTTCACAAAACTGAGATGGAATAGCTCTTCAATTCATGGCTGGGATCCTCAAAGCAAATCCATAGGTCCCTTTCCTGAAACTTTGCCCGCGCAAATAAGCCCCAGGCATAAGATTCCTCCACGTGATCACTACTCGTGACCACATGCCTAACTAAAAGCTTCTTCGCAACTCATGGTGTATTTCTCACCCCTTCCTCTGAAGTCTGAACTCCCGACTTTGTTTTCCTTAGATCAACGGTCTGAGTCTTCTCGTGCTCCAACAGTCCATATCCTCTCTCGCGAAATGGAACTTTGCGTTTCATGATTCTGGAGAGCAACACCCTCCTTCCTTCTGACTTCCAACTTCACGATCTTCATTCACCCCAGATCAACGGTCCGTTCTCTCCGTGATCTGATGGTCCTGATCCCTTCTTTGCAAGTCGTGAGTTCACATTTCGTGATTTTGGGAGAACAATTCCCTTCTTCCTTCTGACTTCCAATTTCATGAATTTCTCTCACCTTAAATCGATGGTCCGGATCCTTCACCATTCTCAATATGATAGTCACTATCACTCCTCCTCTTGGGTTTATAAATTCTTCTGACTTAGAAAATTTCTAGGTATTCAAAGGCTTCGACCTTTGTTCATCCTACGGGTCTATTTCTTAGACCTCGCCTATGCTTCTGGAAGGCGCTATCCCTTCTAAGCTTTCTTTCCTTCTGCTCCTTTGACTCTTACAGAGTCCCTTCAACACTTTGCTGAATTCTGGGTCTGTGCACTCCTTGCATCAGATTCTTACACAAGAATTGGTTCTTGCGGGTGAATATGCACACCTTGCAGCAGTCGCTTTGCACTCCTTGCAAAGGGAAAGTTTTTTGTTATCTCTTCTGAGCTTCGAAATCGAAACAAATTTCATCAAATCACTCCTTATGTTCGGTGTGCACACCTTGCACTGCCTCAACAAAAGAGAAACAATTTAAAATTATACTAACATTCACATTTTCATCCATTCATAACGAAATTCATTCATTTGTGAAAACACAATAGCAGAGAATTGCAAATAGTACCAATACTACACATTTGGATGAATTTTCCTCTGTCATATTCATTCAAAAGTAAATGGCTACAACTAATATCAAACCAATAACTTAAAAACTCAGAACATTACTTATACTAACTCACAGAAACCTCATTTGAGCGTACAAAACCTCTATTTATCTTAGAGGGTCCTTAGGGTTCCTACGACTACTCATCTACCTTAAAACAAAAACATAACTGCTACCTAAGTTTAGTTACATTCATGACTCGGAGTGAAACTCCCTGATCTCTCATGATCATTCCACCTCCAAGCATTTGATCTTCTTTTGTTCTTCATCAACTCCCCAAAAGGCTCGCAATAACTCCCAGAATTTGAGATTCCAAAATGATTCCCGAGCGTTGAGATTTCCTACCATGTGTGCTCACTGACGACGTTTACGATGCTCCTGCATCAAAATACCCTTTTGTTACTAGTCTTGATTTTTAATTTTCAACTTTATCATCAACACCTTTCTTCAATTTGTAAACCCACTTACAATCAATAACCTGCATGTCCTTTGGAAGTTCTACCGGGTCCCATGTTTCATTCCTTTGTAAAGAATCCATTTGTTTTTCCATTTCTACTTTTCATTTAGCACTTTCAGATACCTCTATTGATTCCTAATAACAACTAGGTTGTCCATCATTAGAAATCAAAGAAATATATGTAGCATAATCGTCATACGTCTTAGGAAAATTTATAACCCATGTAGATCTCCGTAGAGATTGTTGCAACATTTCCTCAATTTCTTGGAAATTTTTTGTATCATCATCTTCTTCTGTAGGAAATTCTTCATGAACATCTTCTTTCTCCTTCTCTCTTGTAGACGATCGAGTCTCCAACTGAATGTGTTGAGTTTCTGGTACTTCTGCTTGTTTCACTTCAACATATATATATGATTTTACGAGTGACAATTCATCAAATATGACATTTTTGTTAATGGTGATTTTGTGGGTAATAGGATCCCACAATCTATATCCCTTAATCCCATCACCATACCCAACAAATATAAGCCTTTTTTATTTGGGATCTAACTTAGAACGTTGATCCTTAGGAATAAGAGCATAGGTCTCACAACCAAAAAATTTAAGATTTGAATAATCACAAGGGTAAGCTATCCATACCTCTTATGGAATCTTGTAGTCTATTGCAGTTGATCGTGATCGATTCACCAGATAACATGTTGTAAACATGGCTTTTGACCACACTTACTATTGCAACTTGGCATTACTAAGCATGCTCCTTTCTCTCTCTAGAAGAGTCTTGTTCATGCATTCAACAACATTGTTTTGTTGAGGAGTATAAACTATGGTTTTGTGTCATTCGATCCCAGCCTGCTTGAAAAAAAATTCAAATTCCTTAAAAGTAAACTCACCTCCATTATCTTTTCTGAAACATTTAATTAAGCTACCAATGTTATTTTCAACCAAATATCTAAATTGATTAAAAGTATTAAATACATAATATTTTCTTTTTAATATATATATCCACACTTTTCTAGAGTAATCATCTATAAATGTTACAAAACATGACAATCCTCCAAAAGAAACTTTGGGAGATGGTCCCCAAATGTCTGAATGGATATAATCAAGGTGTTACACATCAAAATTACTCACTTCAATGATGACCTATTGTCATCATGACTAGTGTCGCATTTTTTCCGCAAGTGTCGCAAGTGTCGCAAACATTATATTGCCATATTTCCTATGTCGTGTCTCTAACGACATCACAGGGACACTTAAGACACCTTCAAAGACTGGTTTAAGAAGGATAAATCATCTGATAAAGAGTACAAATCTTTTTCCATGAAGAAAACTACTTAAAAACGAATCTTGGAGGGCAACGCTCCCCTACCCACTATCAAGGAGTGCCAACACTCCCTACCCTCCTTTGGGGGAGCGTTGTAGCACTCTGTACACCCTTCTGGGGGAGCGCTAGGATTTTCTTAAGGAATTTTGGGAAAATATCCCCTACCCACTGTCAGGGAGTGCCAACGCTCCCTAGCCTTCTTTGGGGGATCATTGCAACACTCTGTGCACTCTTTTGGAGGAGTGTTAGCCTGTTGGAGAAAATTTTGGGCTGTTGAGGAGAATCATGGAAAGATCCCCCTTATCTTGGAAATCAGTTGGATTCAAACTTGAGGTCGCATTGAGACTAGCAGAGTTACTCAACCTACTTTGTTGGTCTTGGTGTAGAGATTGCACGTATTATGGGGGTCACTTGAAGGTATACCCACAATGATGAGTGGAAGCCTTTCAAGTTGATTTCGGGATAGATACCCTGACCTTGTGCATGGATCGGACTGTCGATTTTTTCCCCATGAATCATTGTTTTAGTTGGTAAACTTAGTGGCCTATGTCTTTAGGGTATTTACACACGGTGACTGTGGAGGGGCAAGTCTTCACGATACTTGGAATCGACGTCCAAACTCACTCGGACTCCTTGGAGGGTGTACCCACAATTATGTGTGGGAGCTTGCACCAGGGTGTAAGTCAGTTAAGCAAGTCATCATAATAACTTTTCCACCCACTCTATCTCAACCCCTTTTTACTTTGTTCCCACGATATTGGATTTCATCACCAACTAGTGTGCTCATTGTGAGAAGGTCTTGTTTTCTTTCATACTTACTAGATTTTTAGCGTGTGTTGTTTGTTCTCCCTAGCAGAATCTAGGTTGGATATTTATTTTTATGGTGTCAGTTCCCGTAATGACCAATGAAGGAACCCCTTTGCCAGAGGAAACCTTTGTTTTTCCTTCTTACAGAAATGTTGGTCCTCCTTACATCACTACTTTGAGCCTTCCAGGTCTCATAATTGGGTTACCGATATGGTTATTTTCCACTCTGGTGATCTCGAATGCAGGTGCTTCGGATGTAATCACACCACCCACACATCAACCTCATGTCGACCTTTCTCCTTCTTCACCCATCAGGTCTCCTTCCATTTCTCCTTCTTCTCCTAGTGAAAGCTCTAAAGAAAGTATCTAGTTTGAGAAGAAGAAGAATAAATGGAAAGAGAAGAAGAAGAACCAGAGAGGGGTCAAGCCTCCAACTACATCATATGTTAGATCCAAGCAACCAACTACTGTTAATAGTACTAGGAGTGTTGATGAGGTCAATAAGACTAAAACAAAGAATCTGAAACCCAAATTCCCTTGCAATCTTTGTAAGGGTGACCACTTTCTGAGAGATTTCCCTAGTCTTCCCAAGGTATTAGAAATGTGTTCTTCCATGTCATAGGTCCCCGCTGGACATGTTGGTGACATCTCACCAACTAGTGATGTTAAGGTTGGTAAGAAGAATAGAACTGTCAAATTTTCTTGCATGTTATGCAAAGGTGATCATTACTCTCACTTTTGTCCTCGTATGGACGAGGCTTCTTCTCTTTTGGAAAAGCTTCAAATTCCAACTGGTTATCGTAATATTTCCCCCAACCCATTGTTAGTTGATGGAATGGTCAATCTGATTCCATCCCTGATCAATCTGGTTGATCAGGTGGTCAATCTAGTTTCATCCTCAGTTGAACCCCTAACCAAAGTGGTTGATCCAGTTTCGTCATCGATCAACCCAACTTTTCATCTGAAAAGTGAAACCCAAGTGACTGATCTAGTCCCGTCATTAGTCAGTCCCACCCTTCATCTGAAGAGTGCCAATGTGGTCAATCCCACTCCTCCTCTGACGAGTTTCAAAGTGGTTTCTCGTGTCCCCTCATTGGTCAGTCTGGTTGATCATGTCGTCAATATGGTCACGTCCTTCGTTGAACCAGTTGACAAAGTGGTTGATCTGATCCCATCCTCGGTCGATCCTTCTCTCCCGGTAGAGAGTGAAACCCAAGAGGTCGATCTGTTTCCACCTGTCGACCCCATTCTCCCCTTGGAGAATGAAACCCAAGTGGTCAATTTGATGTCATTATCAATCGACCCTACTCTCCCACTAGAGAGTAAACCTGATTATGCCCACATTTGTCTCGTTGATACAGAATATACCGTGCTTGGGGGAATTCCTCCTTTTCCCAAAAAACCCCCTCCAAGTAATGAGGCCATCCTTTTTTATTGGCGTGTGCTAACTAGACCTCATCTTCCCTCTCACATTCCTTTCAATATTATAGTACAGTTTTGTGGTCGGGTCGTTCCTCAAACATTGATAGATGAAGGTTCATATGTTAGTATTTTGTCCTCTATTGCTTGGAAAGATTTGGGTTATCCTAAGCTTGTGTCGGTCACCCATACTCTATTCACTTTCAATGGAAGAACCAGTCACCCTTTAGGGATCCTTCCCCAATTTCCTATAACTTTGGGAGGGAGAACTATTTTTATTGATTTTATGGTAGTCCAGGACCCCTTGGATTTTGATTTACTCCTTGGGCGAGATTATGTCTATGCCATGAAAGTTATTGTGTTCACTCTTTTTCGTGTGATATCTTTCCCTCATGATGGAAGAATGGTGACTATTGATCAACTTTCGTTCGTTGGCCCTGACTTGGACATCAATCCAATGACCTCCCTAAATGGGTCTTATATGCAGTCAGTATCACCCCTATTGCATGTCAATTATGTGGCGTTGTCTCCCATGACTTCAACTTTCGATGACTTAGATTTGGTAGTTGACATGGTGATATCTTTGGTAGGGCTATTGGAGCTTGATCTCATTTCCCCTGACGAGACCCTCAACATGTGTTCCTTTCGAAGCATTCTTCTTCCATCCAGTGAAGATCTCTTGGAAGCCATGACCGAGTTTTTTCCCTTGGCATGGTGTCCTTCCAGAGCATTATCCTCTTGGAATCCATGATCAAGAAGAGTCCACGGGAATATTTTTTCTTCTCTCTGGCAAGCTCGTTAAAAAATGAAACAAAGGTCATGAGCATAGTTTTTCCTCTCTGTAGCAATCTCATTTAAAAAATGAAACAAAAATCTAGGGATTGAACCCGGAACCTTGAGCATAGTTATTTTCCTGTGTCAAGCTCGTTAAAAAATGAAATAGACACCTCTCCCTTCGCGTCAAGTCTTTCGTTAGGTCTTGTGTTAGAACCTTCATTTCATCCACCTGTATCATTTTTCTCCATCTAGTACATAAATTGGTGACAACTTCAAAGTCGGTGAATGAATTGAAGCTTGGGGGGCATGTCTCCAGCCTTTGATTATCATTCTGGAGTTAGGCCACTAGATTTTCAAGTTGGGGGCAGAGTACCAACCATCCATGGGTATCCCAACCTTTGGAAATTATGTTGGGAATTTTCTAAGCATAGTTTATTGTTGTTTCAAGATTCTGTAAAAATGAAACCAATACCGAGCTTAGTCTTTGTTCTTTCTCCTGCTCGTAAAAAACATGAGAACGCAATCGAGTAAACTTTTATCACTTTTTTGGACTCGCATGGATACATGAAAAAGGAACACCTTGGAGTCGTATTTAATCTCTTTTCAGACTCTCTAAACATGAAAATATTGTCAAGTGATCTTTCTTCCTTTCCCACTCGTTAAAAGGTTTGAAAGGGCATCTTTCGAGTGATAATTTATCTCTTTTTCGGCCTCGCGAGACTAACATTATGAAAAAGGACAACACTGGAGTTGTCTTTAAGTCATTTTAAGACTCTCTAAATATGAAAAACCATCGAGTTTACCTTCTCTAGACTCGTTAAACAATCATACATTGAAGGACCCATACGTGACCGAACCCTTACTTCTTCCAGTTCGTTAAACAAAGGAAGAGGGAATTACCGAAGGTGAGTTATATTGAGCATGTGTTATATTCCTCGAGCTCGTTAAATTAAAAAAAAGAGGTACTTGTCTATCTAGATGGGGGGGAAATTTGAAGGAAGCAAGCCAAGAAGTTTTTGAAAACATCACCGGTCACCCTTACAATCACCCTTGAACATGGCACTTTGTCTTTTCCCACATTTTTATCCGTGGAACCTCTGCACTGAACCAATCCTTTGAGTTTTCCTACTCCTTTGGGTGACCAGAAAAAAGTCACAATATCCACTTCATTATCATATTTTGGTCTGTGTCATGCTTCTGTTGATGTGCCTCAGTG
The DNA here is from genome assembly GCA_009831015.1 of Picea engelmannii. Taxonomy (NCBI): domain Eukaryota; kingdom Viridiplantae; phylum Streptophyta; class Pinopsida; order Pinales; family Pinaceae; genus Picea; species Picea engelmannii. The sequence goes on from ML791889.1 coordinate 148,784, forward strand.
TTCAAGGGAAGTATCTACCTCGAGATTCAACCATCAAAAATATCTTGTTTCAATACCCATGTCAGTCCATGTTCTTTTGATCCACCAATTTACATCTTTGTGTTAGTTTCGTGTCGTTGATGGGGGATACATCAAGGCCCTCCTTTGACAAGTCTATTCCTATCAACTTCAACACATCATCCAGGAACCAAACTTAGAAACTAGTTAATACCTTGGGACTTGCATTCCTCAATGGCAGGCCTCCTCGCTTCCGACAATGGGTTTACATCATTAACCTCTAATCATATGATTCCATAGATTTTTGACTTCAGCTCATCTATTTGCATTCATTGGAATGTACTAGGGTACCTTGGGAATAATTGACATCGATGGTGATTTCCCTCGCACTTGTTAATTGTTTACCTCATTGACCAGTAATCAAGTGGTTTCTACCATGTTCAAAATCATGACATATATTCATATGGTTAGATTCGTACTACATCGAGATCGGTAAGAAGACAATGGGTTGAGTAATCACTTTGATATTTACTTTACCCAGGTTGCGACAAAGTTTCTTTTCAGAAGATTGGCACATATACTGTTAAATAGATCCACTTTGTATTGGTCTGTGGCTATGTCTTGTCATCTCATAGATCCATTGTGTATTGTTCGTGGCTATGATCAGTTTATGTCATGGAATTATAGATCCACATTGTATCTTTGGTGTCTATACTCTTTAGTCAATATGATTATGGATCCGCAGTGTATTTGATGGCAGTAATACCTTGAAAGTATTTATCAATCAAGCAGAGGTATGCATGCCTTGGGTTTGAAACATGTCATAATATTTGTTTGATGGTTGTGTGGAGCTTCTACCAGGTTCTTTGCATCCATACCCTTTCTTGAAAAAGTATACAAAGTACTTCAGTCATCAGTTTCTGTCTTCTAACTTCGCACTTTGGGGGGCAATCTGTTACACATCAAAATTACTCACTTCAATGATGACCTATTGTCGTCATGACTAGTGTCGCAAGTGTCTCATTTTGTCTGCAAGTATCGCAAGTGTCACAAACATCATAATGCCATATTTCCTATGTCGTGTCTCTAATGACATCACAGGGACACTTAAGACACCTTCAAAGATTGGTTTAAGAAGGAGAAATCATCTGATAAAGAGTAGAAATCTTTTTCCATGAAGAAAACTACTTAAAAATTAATTTTGGAGGGAAATGCTCCCCAACCCACTATCAGTGAGTTCCAACACTCCCTACCCTCCTTTGGGGGAGCGTTGTAGCACCATATACACCCTTCTAGGGGAGCGCTAGTCTTTTCTGAAGGAATTTTGGGCAGTGCTCCCCTACCCACTATCAGGGAGTGTCAGTGCTCCCTAGAATTCTTTGGGGGAGTGTTGCAATGATCTGTGCACCCTTTTGGAGGAGCACTGGCCTGTTTGAGCGAATTTTGGGCTGTTGAGGAGAATCAGGGAAAGATCCCCCTTATCTTGGAAATCATTTGGATTCGAATTTGAGGTCAAGGTTGGATCTTAGGGAGGATCCGCAACTAAAGGAGAAATATCCTCAACCTATCCCAAGAATCTGTAAGGTGGTTTGGTATCTCCAATCTTATATAAGGAGGCCTTCTCATGACAAAATAATATATGGAGAAATAGAGAAGCACCTAACTTATGATCTCATAAGGAAGGGGAGACATTTGAAGGCATCAAAATTATGATCTCATAAGGGAGATATCATTGAAGCATAATCAATTTGTTTGTAGATTACTTGAGCAAAGGGTTGGACAAGGAGAGATGGGAGAGGTTGTTGCACCTTCATCAAAGTTTTGTAATTATTCTCTATTTTTCTCATTAATATAAATATGTGCTTGTCCTGTTCCTTTCAAGGTTTTCTTTATTCTACATGAACTTGTCTCTATTAGATAGATCTGGTTTCAAGCTAATCTTAGTAGAATAGGAAGCTTGTTCTATCTTTGTTTGGTTTGTAGGACTTATCGAGGATCTTGGGGATCAAAGCTCAACTCGGACTGTGCGAGGATGAACATCATTAAAAAGGTACACCTTTCTTCCTCTTCTCTATACATTAGTTTAGCTAGATTTAAAAGGATGTCAGTGACCAATGTTAGCACCCTTTCTGTCTTGGTCTTAGGATTCTAGAGCCCAAGAGGGAATCCACTTGTCTGCAGGGGATTTCCCTGTAACACAAGGATACCTTTATTAATATGTCTTACTGTTTTAAACTTTTGTTTACATAGTTTTCCATAAATATAATGTTTTCATAAATTAACATTCATATATTTTAAGCTTGGAAGTAACTTATGGTTTACCAGTACCTTGAGCCATTTCTTGCTCATATGACCCAAACATCAATGTCATAAATGAGTAGAGTCACTTGCACCTCCATATACTATTTCTCCTTTATTTGATTCAGTTCTTCCTTCTAGATGATAAACAATCTCGATCTTTTTAGCCTTCATAACTACTAAGATGTCTTTGGACGCTTTCAGTACTCCACCTTGAACTGTACATTTATAACCACCAGAATATAGAACTCCTAAATATATTAGGTTCTTTATAAGTTCAAGTACATGCATCACATATGTTTATGTTCTTACAGTACCATGATACATTTTAACCTAGATGCTACCAACCACAATAATTTTACAAGAAATATCATTTCCCATAAAAAAAAAAACATTGTCATCAATAGATTGGTAAGTTGAGAACCAATTTCTATGAAGACACATATGATTGGATGTGCATGAGTCTAATAACCAATGTTTATCATGTTGTGAAACATTAAAAATAAATAATACCTCATCAGTCATACCTGAACTTGTTTCAACTAAATTAGTTTCCTTTGCTTCCTTTGTGGAGTCCTCTTTGGATGTTTGTTGTCTTTTCCAGCAATCCTTATTGATATGCCATGATTTTCCATAGTACCAACATTTTATTTTAATACCCTTCTTTCCTTTTGACTTAGCTCTTGATGTACCTCTCTGATTCTTCCCTCTTTCTTTGGATTTACCTCTAGCCACCATTGCCTTTGATGTTGAGGTTTCTTAACTTGATTTCCTCCTCATCTCCTCAGACAATAGAGCTCCCACAAAAATATCAAAATCAATGGTGTCTGGTGTGATAAACTACATAGATGTGGCTAAATGATACCAATATTCAGGTAATGAGCACACTAGGGTAACTGATTTGTCCTCATGTTCGTATTTTACTTCCATACTAGATAATTGACAAATCAAAGTATTGAAAACATTTAAATCATCAACAATTTTTGTACCTTCTTTCATCCATAAGCTATACAACTTCCTCTTCAAGAATATTATGTTCGTAAATGAATTTGTCATATAAATACTTTCCATCTTGCTCCATAATCCTATTTTTTTTTCCTACCCAATGATATTAAACAAAAATTCATCATCCATACACAAACGAATTTTACTGAGAGGTCTTGCATCCATCTATTCCCAATCCTCATTCAACATATCCGTAGGTTTCTTTGACCTACCTACCAATTCCTTTTGAAATCCTTGATGCACAAGCAGATATCGCATCTTGATCTTCCATAGCTCAAAGTTATTCTTCTCGTTGAATTTCTCTACCTCAAACTTTGAAGTATGTACTTTTTCCATTATCAAAAACCACCCAAACCTACATCTTATAAAACCATTTTTTTTAAAATATGGAGGAACAATATTATCTTTAAATCCCAAAATATTTAATTATAAGGTTTAAGCCAAAGTACAAATATTTAAAATATTTTCCTTAAAACCTTTTACTAAACAAAGGTTACACCTCTTAAACAAATTATAACATCCATCCATTTATTTAAAGGAAATCCTTTATAAAGTATATCATGTGCATAATGAAAAAGCATAGCTTCATACAATACATCTTGTTCTTATAAGATAGATCCTCTTATAATGTGTAAAAAATAAATAATATTTTATACCTCGTGTGCCTACATCTGCATATATATATATATCACATTCAATATATATAAACTTCCTTTTATGGCAATATTTTCCTCATCCTATGCAAATTTTCTCAGAAGGCCTTTTTCCATTTCCCTATGGAGACTTGAAGTCCCTTTTTGCAGTTCCCAGAGCTAAAAATAATATTTTTCTACATATATGCACCCTAACTATTATACAACATGTGTATATGCAGGTTGCACCATTACATCCTACTTACATCAGGTTTTGTGCCCAAAATTAAAAATGGTGTCAGGTTTCCATGTCACGTCACGGGATCCATGATCCTTGACCTTCCATATACTGGAAATGTTCTGAATCGACCCTTCAGTTCCATTTGAAGCCTATAAATGGGCCATATCCAAGCTATGGAAAAGAGGAGAAGAATTCAACTTTGAGAACCAAGTTACTCTGGAGAAATTATTCACTTCATATTGAGTTTGTATCCCTTTATCCTTTTAAGTCTGAACACATTGTTTCTCTTACATGAGCTTGCCTTTGGTGGAGGATTGAAGTGGTGGAGGCCCAACTGGAAGGGAATTATTTTCTCAGTTCCTAACCGTGTTGTCACATAAGTTTGTAATTCATTCACTTCTCTTGATTACATTTTAATAGAAATACTCTTTTCTCATCCAATTAATGTCTTGCAAATATTTGAATTGTTATTCCATGGGCATATTTGTTATGAATATTGCTGGATTATTCTATTGAATGTGATAAATTTATATATTACCACCATATGATTGTGTTTCTTGGTTGTTGAGGACAAGTTGCAGATGTATTGCTTTGAGTCAAGTGCTCAACGATGGACTTCATCGAACGTTTGGATGAGGTGGTCTCTTTATATTGTCTTGTTAGCATATTTGTTTCTATATCATACTTGAGATTATAGTTGATTTATGCATTCATTTCCATCTGTTGTGGTTTACCCCATGTCATAGAGATATTTTCCTCGTAACAGAATTGGCGACCATGCTGAGCACAAAATCTTCTTTTCAGGGTTTGGAGTGTTTTCTCCTTTGATTGCTCTCATTTATATTGATTTTCTTGTCATCTGATTGCTTGACAACCTTTGTTCATTTTGAATCTGAGTTTCTTAGCCTTATCCTTGACCTGACAGTGTTTTAATAAATATACGCAAGTTTTTACCTGACAGTTGCATACATACATGTGCTTTCCTTCTGCAAGAGGCATATATACGCGGTTTTCTCCTGAACAGTCGTGTGCATATTTCTTGTGTGCTTGGTTGCTAAGTTTGATGTTCGTTAGGTAAGTTTTGATGGTTGTTGATTCTTCTTAGGTCTCTGTTATGACTATTAAGTGCCTGCAAAGTGATAGGAAACCTTTCTTTAGTTGAATTTTCGGGTGGTTCCTTTCTCATCATCCTTTTCATCGATTGTCCTTGTGTCTTGGGCTGGGTGTTTGCTTCATGTCCTACTTGGTTTTTCTCTGATTGCATTCAGTAGAATCTCTATATCAAGTTGTTGTCCAGTCCTTTCATTTTCATTCTTTTTTATTGAAAATAAAAAAATATTAAACATTTTGCATTGTTGGAATTTGATCTTTTGGGTTCTTATCATTGATCTTAGTACATGAATGGAAAGATTGCATCTTATTTTGAATTGAAGAATTAAATTGAAAATTGCATTTTGAAAAGATTATCATTTATTGGGAATCGAAGTTAGGACTTTGCATTTTATTTATATTCATTTACTTTACTTCTTGAGTCATAACATGATCAGTTTCACTACTACACCTTTGTGAGTAAGAAAGGACACTAAAATAAATCTTGATAATTTAAAATTAATTAGAAACGATTTTATTTTCTAAGGTTCACAAACTAGCTTAGGAGTTGAGCCTTGGAATATGATTTTGTGAGTAAACTTCTCCAAGGCTATGAAATCAACATATGTGTCTAACTAAGGGAGTGGTGAAATCCATTATATAATTGGTGAAGTTAGGAAGGTCTTCTTAAACCGGAGTTAAGCACGAGGTCATGTGAGGTTGGTTGAGGGGATATCCCCCCAATACCTTCTTAGCATCAGATATATTTCTGGGGATCTATTTGTATATGGGGATATTTCTAGTACCTTTACCTCTGTGAGAGGCGGTGCTTTCAAGGTTTCGGGATTTGTTACCCTACCCATATGGTAGACCTGACTTAGAACTATTCACCTACACATGGGTTATATCATGGTTTCTTAGTTGTTTGACATAGGTACCACATAGGTTACTTGAAAGGGTTATTCTGCAGGTACCCTGGATCAAATAAGGGTTGGACAACACACAATCTTTATGGAGGATTACCTCTCTGAGGGGATCTGGCCGACTGGTTTTTAAGCCCACGAGGGCCCTTATAATTGATTCTAATACCTCCAATATTTGGCAGGGAGTCTCAAGCCCCTCTTGGGTGAGGCATACCTACTTTGGGGAGGGACGCCCCTTTTCAACAACTTTATCATGTTTGTGTGCATATTATACTTTTGTTTATTTTGGTGTGCTCTTTGATTACTAGTTGGACTTAGGATTTGTTTTTATATATCAAGTCTTGAGTCATCATGGAGCCAGACCAACTTCCCCGCAGGTCTCACCGTTTGTTACGATTACCACCACATCTTGAGTCTTTTCCCTCTAAAAGGCATAAAGTTATCAAACGTGGTACACACACCTCCACTTACCATACTTTTGATCATACAAGGATGAGTACTAAATTGATTCAGAAAGATGTTGGGATTCCTTCAACTCCCATACCCACTATAGCTATTGTTACTCCTTCGACACCTTCAACCAGAATGGTTGTAGTGCCAAAGGTTCCTATCATCGTTATTGTTTGTCCTATAGTGAATACTCAACCTATAGACACAAATCCTTTTGGGTCCCTTTGTCACTCGTCGAGCTACAATATCCAGTCCATACCTACGACCTCTAGCCCTTTTTCTTATGGTATGCCGAATTTCACATCGTAATTTTCATCCTCCATCCCAACATCTAATCTAAATACTAGTATTGGACTTGGGGGCATGGCCCCTTCACATACTCCATTTTCATTTGGTGGTGCTCATATTCCACAAACAACTCCTACACTTAGAGGCCTTCCTCCTTTTCACTCCGGGTCTAATCCTGGTCCTAATGCTCCTAGATAGAGTGGCCAACCTGGCAGACAATTTGCTTCTTACGGTCCATCCTTTAGACCTACCTCCTCTACACTGATTTTGACCAACACGTTTGGCCTGAAGAATCCACCTTTATCCTCTAGATTCACACCCAAGGGAGGTTAGTTTCATACCTTGGGAAACACCCAACCTAGAGCTACTCTGGCTCGGGACAATTTTTACAATCCTCATCATAACGTTCCTACTAGAATGGTGGCCAACCAACCCTTCATGAATCAGTTTGGAGGAGGGTCTTACAATCCTAGGCAGGGCCATGGTACATACCAAAACCATGGATGGTTTGTGATTCCTCAAGAACAATCTTTCCTGAGAGCTTGGGGCCAGATGTTGCAACCCCTTCTCCCTTTTCTGGCCATGCTCAATCTTCCAAACTTGTCTAGATTAATGAATGAACCTATGCGTCATGATCTAACATGCCCCCCTGTCCCCACAAAGCTTCCTTCGAATATTTTGAAATTCGAAGGCAAGACTGGTGAGGATCCTGGTGATAAAGTCACTATGTTTCATCTTTGGTGCTCTTTGAATTCCCTTAACGATGATTCTATTCATTTAATATTGTTTCAATGCACCCTCACGGGGGTTTCCGCGAAATGGTACATAGAGCTACTAGGGGGGACATACGAAAATTTTAATCAGATGTTTTTAGTCTTCCTCAACCACTTCCAATTTCTAGTTCGTTATGATGTTGGCATAGAACTTTTTTCAGCCTTCATTCAGGACAAATCCACCCATATCTTGGATCACATATAAGAGCGGCGTAGATAGAAGAGGTTGTTAAAGGCTTACATACCTCCAAAATTCCTGTTAGAGTTTTTCCTTAAGTCTCTATAGCCATATATTTCAAAGGATGTTTCTACATCTGGGGTTACATCTGAGGAAGAATCGAATTTTAAATCCCAACAATTAGATCTTACATATTCTCATTCTTGGATTTTATACGATATTCTTCTAGACGCATTGAGGTCCAACTATGACCCTAGAAAAAAGCCCGGGCCTCATGTCGATGGAATTGTAGGCTCATCCAATATGAAATCGACAGACTTGGTGACAAGCCAGTTGAAAGATTTGTCTCTAAACAAGTCTGTAGGAGGTCCAGCTTCATCTGTGTCCTCCACTCCCACTCAGTCCACGGATGTACATTCTGTGCAATTGTCGACCAACTCAAATGGTAACCAACAACCAGAAGGGAATAAAAAGAAAGGATGTGGTAACAATCATAACGGTGGGAAGAATCTCAATAAACCCAAGGACAATGATAATAATGAGAAGTCGAATAATAATGTTGGTGAGGGAAAGAAAGAAAGGAAAAAGGTGAAGTTTCCCTACAAGCTTTGTACAGATGATCACCTTACCCACTTGTGCCCCAAACTTGCGGAAGCTGCAAGGATTTTATCTCTACCGGTCATTTTGATGACTAATCCTTTTCCACATAATCAACATATGGCCTCGATCTCCTCAAATGCTAGAAATGCGGCGAGTGGGAGTCAAAACCCACCGACGCAAGACAGATACCATATATGCATCAATATGGTTAAGTATGAGGTTAATGTAGCCACTCGGTCTCGCGATTATAGTTCTTCATATATTGTACCTGGTCTAGAGTCTCCCCCTCCTCTGGAGACACCTTTACAGATAAAAAAACCAGAGCACCCGCCTCATATTCTAAAAGAAGTACTCAAGTGCTCTACCCACAATCCTAATGCTAGAGCTGCCAAGAATTACTCTATTATTGAGGATCTGGGTCAAACCCCTTGTATGATGTCGGCTCTGGAGGTACTCCAGACATGTCCTTCACAAAGGAATGCCTTGTTACCTTCATTGGGATATGTTGGGTATGTGTTATATTCTTTGCATGTGTGTGTGTGTGGGCACTTTAGATTTGACAACTGTGTCTGACAATTTTGTTATTTAGTGGTTTTCTAAACTAATCCTGGATTAAGGGATTAGGGTTTTGGTAGCTACAGAATACCTAAAACATTTAATATATTGTATGGTGAATGGTGAAATTAATACAATGAATATTTGAAAGGTGTGGCACCAAGGAAGGATGGTTTTATCCCGGTAAAGGGTTTCCAGTGTAAATCTTTGTGTACTATGTGTATGAGCCATTGATTAATTTATGTTTTTCTTAAGAATTTGTATGCATTTCTTTACTTCACAGGTTTAAATCTTACAAGAAATCTTCTGAACATGAGAATAGTTGAGTTCTGGCCCAACCAGGCCTTGGCTAAGGTAATATATAACATGATCTTCGAGCATATCACCTTCTTGAACCAAGACCATGCTGATGGTCGACTCCACAGTAGCCAAATACAACAAGAAATCTCTGTTATAATCGGGAGGCCGAAGTAGATGGGAAGAAATAAGGGTGCATTTCAATTCTTAAAAAGAGTGATGAGCGACTTCATCCCAACAAAATGGGACTCCCTTTTCAAGAGATACATAAACCCTTTAGTGATCTTGGTGTAATTCGCAACAAAACGCTGAATAAAGTTCGCTTTCCCCTTTAATATTTGAAGATGGGATATCATGCACGGGGGAGGAAATTGAACTATCACCTCAACCTTGAGAGGATCGACCATGATCCCTATTGTCTAAAAAATAAAACCTAAGAGACGACCTAATGTAACACAAAAACTGCATTTGTTAGGATTCAAGCGACACTGATAGTAGCGACATTGTTCAAAGATTAATCGAAGATGAGCGAGATGATAAAATATCTTGCGGAGCGTGATGCTAGATCATCAATATATGCCTCGACTATATGTCTAAGGTCATGAAAAGAAAACGACATGGCCCGTTGAAAGGTGGCTCCAACATTCTTCGAGACAAAAAGCATCTTACAATACATGAGCGTGCCCCAAGGACAAATAAAAGTTGTTTATGTTGGTCTTCGAGTTTGATATGAATCTAATTGTATCCAGAGAAACCATCCATGAATGAAAATACCTCGCAACCTAAACACTCATCAAAAATCTGATCAATGAACGGGGTGGGAAAATTATCTTTCGAACAGGCCTTATTCAAATCACAGAATTCCATGCACACGCAAATAGTACCCTGTTTCTTGTTAACTAGAACCGGGTTTGAAACCCATTTCGTCAACTTGATGCAACCTGCCTCCCTCGACGGCACAGTCGCTGAACCAGGACCTTCTCACTCTCACGGGCCCGAAGGGTCCAAGCCCTTTCTATTCCCCTCGGGAATGATTTACCCACAGAGATACTTCCGCGCGATCCTCCCTTCGGGACTCGAAAGATCAGACCTCGCGATATTGCGAGACTCACAACCACGTTCCTTTACCTCTGTAAACACCGATCCCCGATTTCCAATAGTCAATGGTCAACGCTCGGGTATCGGGATTTTACCTATCGGGATATTGCCACTGACGATGTCAATCACTTGACCCTCCAAACCCCGAATGTCGCGGTGTCGAGCCCTCGCTACAACGCCACCTGTACCCGACTATGCCTCCGGGTCCCACGCTGCCACGTCAACCTCGGGGTTTCGCGGATCGCGAACCCACAATGCAAAGTTCCCTTGTTGCTGGAAACCCCGAAGGCCGAAACCCCGATATGCTGGATCTTGAGCCACCTGTCCGTGCTCAAATCGACGGCCCCAATCGAGTCGGGAAATCGTACTTCGCGATTTCAATGTGCATGGAATTTTAGCACTCGCCAACCCCGATTTTCCGACACCTGATGGCCAATGGCCCTACTTGCGCTTGAGGTTAAACTCCTCGCT
>ML791889.1:176630-197997 GCA_009831015.1 Picea engelmannii
ACCTAAAGCCATGATGTAGGTTCTCATTCTAACTTTCCAGAAGGCAAAGTTTGTTCCATTGAACAGAGGGGCCTTATTGGTTGAATTTCCTTCATGGCTTGACATGTTTAAGCTCTAGGATCAACCCTTAGATAAAAGGGGCTCGCTCTGATACCAATTGTTAGACAACTGAGAGGGGGGGGGGTGAATCAGTTGTTTCTGTGCTTAAACATTTATGGTTATTTTAAACTCTTTGTAGAGATACTAAATGATGATCACAATAATGTATGGAAATAAGAAATGGTACTTTCAGCATCATTCACATATGTGAGAAACACAGAGACAAATATTTTCTGAGGAAACCCATGCAGGGTAAAAACCTCTTTTTCTTTATATGATAAGTAATGGTTACAATCTTTACAATATCATACATATGAGCACCAACTCATAATGAGGCTACAACCTCAGTTTTGCAAGTTGCAACTTGCTGAGAGCACCAACTCTCTGTTTTCTCTAGCACCCACTAGAAGGAAGCACCAACTCCCTGATTTCTCTAGCACCAACTAGAAGGAAGCACCAACCCCCTGTGTTCAAGCACCCACCTGAAACTTTGAGGACACCAGTCCTCCCTAGCTCCTCCCAACCACCCTGAAATATAAATCTTTGCTACTGAAATTTATTACAGTGATATGATGTTCAATAGTGGCTTACCAAACTTCTCACTGTTCTGTTGTATTTCGTTGTTTTGTCTGCCTCGTTGCCTTTCTGCTCACATCACTTGCTCTGTCTGTTCTTATGCTATTTATGATCTGTGTACCATATCCATTCACTGCATAGTTCCACTTCTGTGTTGTTCAGCTGCTGCACTCTCCTCCTTATTCACACATGAATCACCTTCACCAACAACAATCACAGCAAACTCCTATAGCAACCGCAAACACATCTCTTCTCTGTACAATGTACTTATAGCTTCTGCTCCCCTTGTGCATGCAATGTGTGCAATACCTCTGCATACTCACACCATGCCGATATCCTTCACCTCTCGAGTGCTCTGCGTGATCATCATGGTGACTCTTCAGCTTCTCTGGCAGTTCAACCACGCGTTCAGCATCACTGATTGTTATACAGAGATTCCTCAGCCTCTCTGGAAGTTGAGACTCTTCATATCCTCTGTGACAGTCAAGCTCACCTTCTCTGTTTCACTTACAGGCCTCAAAGCCCATCCAGCTGTCCATTACCTTCACGAACATCTTCATTCCTCTTGAAGATTCCCAGCGGCTCTTCACCTTCTCTGTCAATCATCCCATGTGTCTTCAAGTCCTCTGGCTGGAACTATGTCGTGCTACAATAGCCCTCCGATCTTCTTCATATTAATCTATGCCGTTGGATGAGATTTATTAATTTTTTCTTTCAATCGGGTTTCGGCATTTCGAAATTCCTGTTGCATTGTGTTCTTGCCTCTCCAAGTTGCGATCCCCAAAACTCTGATATGGAGATTATCTAGACTGACTCCTTCTCTTCCCATGACCAAGGGCTGTGACCACAGCCTTATGCATAAGGCGCTTTCACGATTTTGCATATCGCAAATTTGTAATTCCTTATGTTCAATGTTCCTGTCACCTCCAAATCCCGATCTGCGAAATTCCATAACGAAATCAGATCAACGATCCAGATTATATCTAGATCTGACGGTTCATATTAAGTCGGGATATTACTCATCGCGATTTCGACACTCTGGATGATCGGTGTTTTCGTCAACTCGAATTCCCGATTCTCGACATTCAGTAAATAAGTCGAATCAATGGTCCAGATCTAATATTGACTTGACGGCTACGATTGAATCGCGATATCGCATATCGCAAAATCGGGGTTCTTATTGTATTGTGTTCTTTGCCTTTCTATGTCACGATTCGTGAAACTCCAATGTGGAGTTTGATCAATGGTCCAGATCCATTCTCGATTCAATGGTTGTGATTTCATCGCGATATCACATATCGCGAAATCGACATTCTTGTTGTCAAGTGTTTTTGTCACTTCAAAGTCCCGATCCCCGACACTCCATAAAGAGATCATATCAACGGTCCAGGTCACTTATTAACTTTAACGGCTGCGATTAAATCGTGATTTTTCATATCGCAAAATCAGGGTTTCTTTTGTCAATAATCTTTGTCATGTCCAACTCCCAATCCCCGAAATTCCGACAAGGACTGGAATCAACAGTCCAGATCAAACCTTTGATATGAAGGCTCATGTTACATCGCGATTTTGAGAAGTTAAGGAACCTTGTTCCTTTGACTCTCCAGTCAACGAACTTACGATCTTTCCCCATGTGTCCTTCCTGATGATGGATGGTCCTCCTTCTTTCGGGATTTTGTGAGCCCCTTTTCTCCTTGCACTTTTAACTATCGTGCAGGTTTTCCTCGATCCAATGGTGGTCGGACCCTGTGCTCAGATCTGATGCCTAAGATCTATCCTCCTCTTTAGCACACTCTTCTTGTATTTATTCAGATCTGACGGCCCTCATGCTGTCGAGAATTTTGGATAGGATCCAACGATCAATGACGCTTCTCCTCCAAGATTACACATCCTTCTTACTTGGAAGAATTTCGACTCTGAGCTAATTCCTCCTGAGCCTGCGTTGTTCCTGTTTGTCCATCAATTCACATTCTGATCCTGCCATCTTCACTGTTGTACTTGCCATCAATGACAAGCATACACTACCTGTTAAGCATTTTCCAACAAAGATTACACAGATACTTCGACTTCCTATTCTTTGTTTTTCCCCCACCATCATTATTGGTAGCCTTTTTATCCCCTTTAGCCTTTTAGTTCCATTGTTTCTTCTTTCCCTCGGGCTAGTGGTTAGCATTAGGGTTCATCGACTGCACACTATGTATATCTAATGTTTGGGTAGGGGGAACAACCGAACTCGAGGTCTATCTCACCACAATTTGTTGTATCGACAATTGTTGCAATTGATTCGAAAACATGTTCATGAACTTATGTTGCGTTGAACCCACAATACCATCGACATGGGGTCTAGACTTTTTCTTGGCCTTATCGAGAATAGACCGCAGTGCATCTAGAAAAATATCATAGAGCATGCTGGAATGAGAGTATATTAGCTCAAGATGCTTCACTCTCATTATCGCCTCCTCTTTTGAAAACACTCTGGAAGTCGCTATGTCTTTGGATATGTAGGGAACCAAATACTTCAGGAACCACTCAAGAAAGAAAGCAGTAGGGACCTGGACCCTAATTAATATCTTTCAACGCCACCATTATCGGATATGATCTGAGATGTGGTCACCCTTGGTTTTCTCAAAGTTGGATAGCAATTTAGTGTCATCATCGTATCTCATAGGTAACTGGAAATGGTTCAATAAAACCATCACCAAGTTGTTGAAGTAAGAGTACCTCGAGCTCAATATACCATTTCGCAGCATCCCCTATAAGAGTGCATTGAAAAAGGTGCAACTGGATGGAGTCATCCCTCAGTAAGTTGGATGAGCACCATAGATGAAAATTCACCACATGATCACCTAGATCCTCTCCAGGCTTGCCTTCAAATTTCAGAATGTTTGAGGGAAACTTAGATGGCATGGGGGGCCAATGTGGATCGTGAAAAATTGGGTCGTTCAGTAATATCGACAAGTCTGGAAGATGTAGCATTTCCATAAATGGTAGTTTAGGTTGTGTACTATTTATGGGAAAAGAGGGTCTTGGAGTTTGACTGGCACTAGGTTGCCAGGAAAAGTTGGACTGCTGGCCAAGTTTTTGGTATAAACCGTGGCCTTGACCAACATATGAAAAATGCATTTGTTGGGATATCATCGGTTTAATCTCACAATTGGATGAAATATTTTGTTCGAGGATTTCTCCCTACATTGTGTTCCAAGGGTTTTGGAAGGGGATTCCCCCAGTCGATCCGATGGGCATGGGTATGGATCCCTTCCTGGGGTTCCATTGAGCATGGAAGGGTTTGCCCCCTGTTACGCCGCTTTCATCACCTTAGTGAGAAAAACAGAGGTGCTTGCAAGATTAGTGGGGTTTGCTAAGCAGGACAGCTGTAAGGAAAAGGGTTAGAGAAAGAAATATAAAAGAACAACTAAGAAATAAACTAAGAAATAAAATAAAAACTAAACCAATGAGCATAGGGACATAAGGACAAAAGAAACAATAAGACCCATGTCACCAATGGTAAGGTTTATATCATTGAAAGAAAACACCAAGAAGAAAGAGGACTATGAGTCCCTTCTTCCTCCAAGGGAGGGCTCTTGGACCCCCACAAATAAGCTCTTCTTACAACTTTGAATGAAAATGGTGAAATAATTCTTTCCTAATCCACTCAAGGGGTGAGATGGATTGCCCAATGTAATGGTGCTAGTATACTCTTGATGAGAATAGAGGATTCCTCAAGAGAATAGTAGCAACATAACTTTGCTATTGAATTCCTTGAAAAATGAATTGCACCCATGGCCTTTTTATAGCACCTCTTTGAGGTATTGTGCAACCAGCTTGTAGTGTGGAAAGAGGCTAATTAGGGCATTTTTAGGTCTTTGACCAGCCACCCAGTCGAATCCATTCTAGATTTGAGTGTCAAATCAACTTGGAAGATGAACCATAAGTGGGTGGGAGGCTGACCACTCTCATAAATGCGGCATTCTCATATGTGTGCGGCTTTTAGCAATCACAGTCGCGCATCAGGCGCATGTGTGCTTTTCCTGCATTTCTATTTTGCGCATGTGTATGCGCGCCCTGTGTAGTCATAGCGCACTTTAATTTTTTCACTGGTTGTATAGTTTTTGACCCTTTGGAAATTCTTTTGTGGTAATTTTGGTCCATGGGTGACCTCATAAGTGTTTGACGATGATGAATTCTTGTAACCATTTGCAGACGAAATTTTAGTGATAACAGATGCCCCATGATGGATGAGGTTAGGAGCATACGTATAGCTGAAATCCATCAATGTTTATTCTACTGAGAGTGTCGTTGTAAGAGAGAGCGATAGTGGGATTGTCAAGAGTTACCCGTTGGAGGGAGAAGGGAACTTGTAGAACTCAACCTTCCATAAGGTGTGTAAAAATAAATTGTGTACAAACGAGGCGGGCATGCCCCATGCTCGTGTCATGTAACTCAAAAAGGAATGATGTGTTGATGTAGACAACTGCAGCACCCTTGAGGGAGGTTGTGATAAAGGCAGAAGAAAATTTTGCAGAGGAACATACTCTGAACAGTAGACAGTGATAACTGTAAGAAATATCACAGATTCTGTAGGCGTTGATAGCCCGACCAAGTTCAGAGGTCTTCGGCGAATATAAGAAATAACTGCAATAATCGCAAAGCAAGACCCATCGTAACATGAGAAAGTGTTGAAGTCGAATGTTTATGAAGGTCAACGATAGCAGGGAGAAATTTTGATTCTCCCTGTGTTGTCTGAGACCTCTCATTGGAAAGGTAATGAGAGTCAAGATACTGTCACCCTTCTGGAAACTGTGTCGATGTCGACAAAAAGGGGGACACAACTACAAGAAGAAAAGGGCTTCGTGAAATATACTAGGTGAGGTTAGGAACTGAAGGAGGTACATGGACGAAGTCAAGATGTAGGAAGACTCAAGACAACCCTTGGTTGGGGTTATATGTGAGGTATAAGTGGCCGCAACCATTCAACTAGGTCGAGTGTCAGGGGGATAACAAGACAGGGGATAAGTTGTGCCAGAGGTGGGACAAAGTGAAAAAACTCATAGGGCAGAGGTAAGTGGCCTGTGGGATACTCGGAGTATATGGATGATGTCAACAAGGGTAGATGATAAGGAGTGCCCCAACCAAGGGTGACATGGGTTGTGTTTGCCAAAAAAGGGAAGAAGGTCGTCAAAGGTGATGACAAAAGGATATGTAAATGCTAGAAAAAAAGGCTTTTTACAATGTATCAAATAAATAAAGAATAATTTGGGATGAGTGTATAAATATAGAAATAGGTGCCCCAATGTAATATGGTTGGCCCGGGTAGGGCGCAATTTGCTTGGAGAACTGGTCGAGGGTGGGGGTCCCGTGGGTGGGTTTCTGTATGAGGTAGGTGAAATGAAGGGAAATTTGTAGAGGTCCAAACTGATTATGGATGAAATGGAGGGTTCATGGTACTACGGAGGTGCAGTCAAAATAGAACCTTGAAGAGATAATCTGGGAGTCCAGTGGGAAAGCTAGCAAAATGAGGAGGAGTATGTGGCTGATTCGCGACATGATGTAAGACTATCTGGACTCCCATCCCTAAAGGGTTGAAAAACAACATGAGTGTCAAAGTGAAAAAGGGTGCTATGAATGGGACAACTCATGTGGGGGAGAGTGCTACCAAGTGACAGTACCTAAGATGCAATGGAGGTGTTGGTACTGCAAAGCTGGAGATGGGATCTTAGAGGCAAATGTCAGAGGGTGTGACTAGAGATGCAAGTGAGATTCGGAGGGAATGATTACATGCCAGTGTTGATTATATACCTGAAGGGGTTTCATTTATGTATGATGACCAAGTACCTGCACACATGAAAACCAAATACCCAACGTGAACAATATCTGAAGAGAATCAAACATACAAGCATTTATTTGATAATTTTGAATATGAGCATGTGTACCTGGATGGCGTATGAAAAAATGGTGCCTCGGGGGCTAAGGATAAAAAGTGGCCTGGGGACTGTCTTGATGTAGATGACAGGATGTTGATCCCATGGCTGAAGATGGATCGAAGAACGGACACCCGGAGCTACCAGAATGGTGATTGGAAGTTTGGCGGAAAGGCCTATATATCGCTGTAGGGCCCACATTGCCACCTCATTTGTACCTACTGCTAGAGTGACTGGACGAGAGGTATTCAGAGGAGATTTGGAGATTCTGGGAGAATGAGGCAGCCAATCCAGGACCAACGAGCTTCAGGTTGGTAGTCTTATCGTCCTACATAGAAGTAGATTTTCAATTTCTGGGCAGGGTCTATATGGAGGGCCATATAGGGGTTTTATGGGTGTGGGCCCCCAAGTGCACCGTCGATCTGGAAATATGTGCGCACGAGTGAATTCCTGTTATCTGGATAGTCACGCATGGGTGCACCCGTAGGGGGGGAAAAGGCACACATGGTATGCACGCCTGTGTGCTACACAATCACGCCTATGTGTGCATCTATGTAGTGGACAGGTGTGCTTTGATGTGCTCCTGTGTCCGTGACAGAGGCGCATGGAGGCACCCCTGTAGGGTGGGTAGGTGCGCATGTATGTGCACCTGTGGGATGGATAAGCACGCTTGTGTGCGCACCTATGGAATGGACACTATATTATGTGGGTGTAGGCGATCATATTGCACGATGTCGGTCGGTTGGCAAGAGCGGGATTGGTATCAGCTGAGGGATGCTGTGGCTATTGAGGAGCCGGGGGTACGTGCCACTTTGGCAGCCTGTGGGATGTTGAAGTTCTTTGAGTGCCTGTTGATACAAGCGCAGGAGTATCTCCTGCAGTTTCTTATCCGAATGTGGAGTCTGGACCTACATTGTTTTATGGTGCGGGGAGAGCAGATCGCCTTCACTGCGGTGGAGGATATATATTTTTTGACTGGGATACCTTTTCAGGGAACGCCCCTACCAGTGGAGCCATTGTTACCTATGGACATGTCATTAGAAACATTGGGCCGGAGGTACTATTCAGGCTCCATTGTGAGCATCAGGGCGATGGATGCTCTGGTGCATCGTTGTGTAGCAACGATGATTGTGAGGGTGTATGGGTCCCTCATGACTCAGCGGATCAGTGGTGGTCAGCTGAGTGTTATGGGGACGGTACTGGCTGGTGAGAAATTTTCCTGGGGGTTTACGCTGCATGCCAGGATGGTAGGGCAGTTGGACTAATGTCGGTCCACCGACACAGGGGTATTTGTCTTTGGGTCCATCTTGGTGGCCTGGTTTTTGGAGAGGGTGCCTATGTTGGGACCTAGGATTTTATTGGGCGCTTCTAGTGTGCAAGAGCCATGATTGAGGTGGTGGTTGACGATATTGGTTCACCATGAAGGTGGCGAGGGTGGCCATTGTTTCACAGTTGAGGCAGTACAGGTGTCACAACAGATGTCGCAGGTTATACTGCAGTATCCTTAAACTAGTGTTGACTTCCGGGGTGATCTGGACATGGTGTTACCTCCAGGGGAGGTTTTTTATCACCAAGGTATGTTTATGAGTTTGATATGTTGTTTTTTAAGATAGCATGACATGTGTATTTTGTATAGATGTCGATACTATCATTTGGTTGTTTGTATGTGCATATGTGGGACCTTGCAGGCGTGAGGTTGAGCTGCTCATAGCACCATCTCGCCAGGAGACGGGGAGACCACCGCGGGGAGGGTCGCGGGCAGGAGAGAGATTTTGGCATGAGGACGCCGAGGTGAGACCAGTTGAGGATGAGAGAGCAGTGAGGAGACATTGTTATGATGACCCAGGTGTCGGTCCATCGCATGATTCTCTGGCGGATGCCAGAGTAGATTTTGAGGATATTCGCCACCGCCTGGAGGCGGTGCTACAGGGTATGCCTGAGGGAATGTGGTCGTGTATCCAGGATGAGGGCATCTTGGAATAGTGTGTGGGAGTTTCGTCAATGTGGCGGGCTATGGTGCAGCGAGCAGCAGTAGCAGGTGTTGCTATGACCGGACGATTACCTTCGGGTCTGGATGGACCAGTAGTGGATGGGGGACCATCACCTGAGGGAGGGGTAGGGAGTGGTGCTCTAGAGGCAATTTGAGTGGTTCTCTATGTATTTTTGTATTTTTGTATATAGGCTGGTGAGCCCATTTTGGTGTAGTGGCACCAGTTTTGTACCAAGGTGCTTCACTGGCCTGTGGACGTTTGTATATTTGTATGTAAACATTTTGATGGCACTGTGGACCGATTTATATATATATGAGTATACATTTTGGGGTCTATGTGATGTTTACATGTGTTTGTTAATGTGTTGATGATGTCTAATCTATATATGCTATGACAGGTTTTTGATATTTTATGTATGTGTAGAGGTATCTTGATGTGATATATGCCAATATAACACCATGTTAGCTAAGTTATCTGTAATTTGATTCAATTATCTTGGAATATGTGTAAATGTAATGAAATCAAAATGTCGAGATAAAAGTCTAACTTGCAGGTATTTGCGAAAAAGGCAAGGATCGCAGACGCAGTACACATTGTTGAGTTGGAGAACGACTAGTTGAGAGTCGAGAAAGACACTAAGGTGACGAATATGATGATGTTGGGCATCAGCGAGGAGGCCAATGATGACAGTGTATTCGGCTTGGTTGTTGGTGGCTAAACCCAAACATATGCCGCTAGAATAGAGCATTTCATGTGAGGGGGTATAGAGGGCCCAAGCTGTCGAAGCGAGATTTTGTGTCCAATGGTTGGCACCGTCAGCGTAACCAATGTGGTAGGCCGGTGGAGGAACCATATGTCAATAGCACAAATGATAGTTTAGACGTGAGGGATGGAAAAAAGATTAAAAACACTATAAAATAAATAACCTAAAGTAGAATGGCTACGCTTAGGCATAAAATTTATTTAAGTATAACCCGTTGGCGGGTTCTTTGAGAGAGAGGCCTTCAGGAGAGGCCAGGATGTATGTGTCTTTGGTGAGGTACTGTTGGATAATGTAGGGGCCATGCCATAGTGGCTCTAATTTTCCATGACCAAGGGTATCATGAGTGATATTTTAAGCAAGGACGAGGTCACCTTTGTGAAATGAGCGAAGGTTTACATGGCGATCAAAGGTGGCTTTTGACCATTTTTTGGCTACCTCATTGTTCTGTAATGAAGATTGATGATCTTCATCCATGGATTCTAAGTGCAGCAAGCGCTACTCCATTGGAGCAGTGTCGAGTAATAGTTCAATTGCGGTGTGTAAGGTGGGAATTTTTCACTCGATGGGAAGAGTGGCCTCAACCCCATGGACTAGATGAAATGGTGTGAAACCAGTGGCCATTTTCACGGTCGTACGGTAAGCCCATAGCACAGAAAATAACATATGATGCCAATTGGTCTTATGTTTATTAACCATGCGCTGTAACATGGTCTTGAGGACCTTGTTGACTGCTTCAACCTGTCCGTTAGACTGAGGGTAATAAGATGAGGCAAACTCATGGGAGAGTCCTAACCGAGATGAGAGTTCGACGAAAATCTCATTTTCAAAATGTTTCCCGTGATCGGAAACTAGTTGGAGTGGTACGCCAAAGTGGGATATGACGTGATTAAAGAAAAAATGCATTGCAGTGTCAGCGGTATTGTTTAAGGTGGGCATAGATTCCACCCATTTTGTGAAGTAATCGACTGTGACAACAATGTATTTGTGGCCATTGCTTGATGGGGGATTACAAGTCATGAAGTCGATGCCCCATTTACAAAAGGGGCCGGTAGTAATGACTGGGTGAAGAATAGCAGGTGGTGCTCGTGCTTTGTTGGCGTAAAGCTGACATTACTCACATTGTTTCACAGCATGAACGCAGTCCTGAAATAATGTAGACCAAAAATAACCTGCTCGGATGATTTTTTGAGCAATGGACATTCCTAAAATATGGCCCCCACATGCGCCGCTATGGCAGTCATTTAAGACTCTATCAGCCTTGTCAATAGTCAAGCATCGACAAAGTATGGTGTCAACCCCTCGCCAGTATAAGATATCTCCGATGAGGAGATAGCAGGGGGCCTGGTTGCGAATACGACGATGATCATATTGTGAGAGGTGGTTACCAAACTTTTGGGTTTGGAGGTAGATGAGGAGGTCGTCGTACCAAGGATCATCCGAAGTGATGTAAAAGAGATGTTCGTCGGGGAAGTCGGTATTGACAGGGGCACTGGTAGTATCAGAGGGGAAGGCCATGACAATTTCGGTGAGGACGAGAGATTTATTGCTCTTGGGTGTTGAAAATTCAAGATCGTACTCCTGAAGGATAACGATCCATCGGGCAAATTTTCCATTAATTTGCTGACGGCTGAGAAAGTATTGCATAGGGTTGGAATCTGATACGACCTTAGTCGTGCGAAGAAGAATGTAATGACACAGTTTCTAGACTGCGAGGATGACTGCAAGGGCTACTTTCTCTTCATGTTTATACTTCAAGGATAGCCCTGAGAGGTTTTTACTAACGTAGTAAATGACATGCTCACGATCATCATCACCGATTTGAACGAGAACTCCTGCTACTGAGACAGTTGATGCTGATATGTAGAGGATATAGTCGTGATTATAGTCAGGTGAACTAATTAAAGGGGCGTTAGATAGCATCATTTTAAGATATTCAAATTCTTTTTGGGCATGTTCATCCCAGTGAAATGGGATGTCATGGTGTAGTAAGTGAAGGAAACCGTGTGCGCGAGTGGCATAGTATGGGACAAATCGTCTTAGAAAGTTATCTTTTCCTTGTAGGCTCTGGAGTTGACATAAATTCCGGGGAGGTGTAATTTTTGTGATGGCTTGGACTTTGAGGGGGTCCATGGTAATACCACTTTGGGAAACGATGACTCTGAGGAGGTGCCCCGCAGTGACGCAGAACACACATTTGAGGGGGTTCAAGCGGATGTTGTACTGATGACACCGTTGGAAGATGATCCATAAATCATCAAGATGTTGGGTGCATTTCTTGGATCGAGTTGTGAGGTCGTCCAAGTATGCGAGGATGATATGAGCCAAATCATGAAAAATGTATGTCATAGCCTGTTGGAAAGTTGTGCCAGCATTCTTTAAGCCAAAAGGCATGACACGATATGCAAAAGTACCCTAAGGGGTAGTGAATGTGGTTGTGTATTGATCGGTTGGGTGAATTTGGATTTGATTATAACTAGAGAAACCATCCATGAAGGATAGATCCTCGTGGCCTGCACAATCATAAATGATTTGATCGATGAAAGGCATTGGAAAGTTGTCTTTGGGACATACGTGATTGAGATCGCGAAAGTCCGTGCAGACGTGGATAGTGCCCTATTTTTTGTCAATGGGTACAGGGTTGGAAACCCATGATGTATAGGCGATGGGGTAGATGAACCCAGCTGCGCGTAATTTGTCAATCTTGGCTTTGATGGCCACTGCTTTGGATAGGTGTAGCAGTCGCTATTTTTGATGAACTGGTGTAATGTCAGGACAGGTGTCGATGCGATGTTCGATGATAGAGGGATCAAGGCCAGGCATTTCTATCTATGACCAGGAAAAATATCCTGATATTCTTGGAAGAGGGCTTTATAGGCTGTGATTTCTTAGGGAGTGCAAGCGGCGCCAATGGTGATTTCCTCGACGACTCCATTTTTTATGGAAATGTTGATTTTGATGGTTGGGGAAATGTTGGCCATGTTGCCTTCTTCAAATGCATCAGGGGAAGGAATGGGGTTGTTGAACCAGTCGATATGCCCTGATGGGATAAAATCCTTGGTTTCGACCACATATATGGGGTGTTGGTTAGGAGGCGTGGAGGCTTCCTGTGGAAGGAAGAGCATTGGGTGGTGTAGTGCATCCCATGGGTAGTCGAGGGTGTTTAACTCTTCGAGTATGTCCTCATCACAGTGGAATTGGCCAGAATACAAGGGGTCGTAAGGAGTGATATCGGTGACTGTCACCATGTGGTTGGCCCCTGGTGATGAAGAAGCAGGGGGAATGATGAAATGAGATTGCGATGGTTTTCTCGACATAAACCAAATATCGAAGTATTGAGGAGTACCCATGGTAGTTGGATGTCAAATTTATGTAGGGAAATGAATGGGAGAATTGGGAGGATTTGGGGGTGAATCCTCGGATAAGTCATCCAAGAACCATGGAGATGTCGGGAGTGCCTTGGGTTTAGGAGAAATGATATGAAGAATCTCTAGTGACTAGGTAAGGTCAACCATCGATTCTGTAGGGGTTTGAATCAAGGTCAATTGGCGTTTCCTGTATTTAATGATCATAGGACATTGGTATGTAAAATGATTTAAGGATTCACATAGAGAGCAAGGGCATATCATACATTCATTGACTGAAGTTGTGACATAATGGATGTCAGTGATGTTTGGTAGGGATGATGTAGTTGGATTAGGTTCGTTCTGAAAGATTTGGCGTACTGCGGATAATGTCTACAAGAAGCGTGGCAGTGCTAGGAAATGGTGTGTATAATGGCTATATTCTAAACATATAGCGCAAAAAAATTTGGTTCACAGACCTTTACTACTTGAGTGAGGGGTGGTGGCGACAGTACTTTCTACAGTGGCGAGCGTTGATGGTGTCTAATTGAGTGGAATTAGGTTCAATAGCTCGGGTAGAGATCAACAATTGTTGGTTTGGTGTCCATCTTTCTCACATAGCATGCAAGGAGGTTGGATGCACGAGGGAAGTGGAGTTGTGGGCTCCTTCTTCTTTCTCCTGCCCCCAGCTGTGGTAGGGAGGGTAGTGAGTGGGGGTGTAGAGGGTATGGTGGGAGTGAGTATGGGAATTTTCATTGGGATTCCTTTCGTTTGGGGGGGAAGGGATGGTTGAGGGACCATCTCTCGTGGATGTAAATACCAAAATGGAATTGCTAACACCATATTAGGGAGGGTAAGCATTGCTTCTAATTGGAAATATTGTACGCCTGGTGGGGGGTAAAAGAAGGGGATTTGAGTAATGGCTTGGGGAACTATCTCCCAAACTAGGATATGGCCTTGGGGAGAGGTGAAATTGTGGACTGTTGGAGTCGACGAGTTTGCAGGAGGCTCGTGAGGGAGGAGCTCTGTGACTAGTGGGATGTCAAATATGATAGAAGCCTCCCTAGGAGGAAGGGTATCCTCTATGTCAGTTCTATTGGATGATATGACGCATACTTGATTGGAAGGATGAAGGAGTGGTGGTGCACCATGGTAAGTTCCTAACAATGATGGGTCTTTGAAAATTTCGAGACCCATTTCGATGAGTGGGTATCCATCATGACTCGTGTGGATGAGAGGAAGAATGTTATCGATGTTGGCAGAAGGGTTAGGCTTGTAATGTGAGACTTGGTCAATGGTAATGATCTTCCCATTATGGGGGAACATCATTGTTCTAAAGACGGAAGAGGAAACTTCCTTCATAGCATACATGTAGCTACGATCAAACAGGATATTATAATCGAGTGGGGAATTGATAACTTCAATGTCGATGAGAATGGTCTTTCCCCTGAGTTCTACGGGGACATTTTGGAAGAGCCCTTCAGGAGATGATGGTCATCCATCATAAGCTCATAAGGTAATGGTAGATGGTATGATTTTAGGGGAACCAAGTTTCTACCATACAGATTTGGACATGATGCATGTGGATGCGCCTTCATCGATGATGCACCGATGAATTGTGATGTTCTAAATTTTTACTAGGATTTGAAAAGCGATTAGAGTGGGAAGGCGAGGTTCTCTGTTGTCGAGATCAAATGTGATGAGTTGGGTATCCGCGGGGTCGACTTCCCCCAAGGCAGAAAGTAATGATTTATGCTGAGTGGGACAAGTTTGAAGGACCTATAATACTGACATGACAACCGAGGATTTTGCTAAGTCATGGACCAAACTGTAATTATGATCTGCCCTAGCCCGGGGGTTGTGGGCATTCCTATGCAATGGAATGTGATGGATGCGAAGAGGTGTTTCGGAAGTAGGGCGAGGGATTAACAATGGGGTCCCTGTTGGTGCTAGGTTTGGTTCTGGGGGAATGGGAGGAGACTCAGCGGGTGCATGATATTGACAGTTATGTGTTTGCAGAAGGATGTATGCCTCACTGGTGAGGAGGATGGTACAATCTACGGGATTGTTTGGATTGAGATACTATCCCGACTGTGGTGGGGTATGTTGTGTATCCTGTTGGGTGTTTATCACACCCTGGTGTGGAATGGGATTCTGCAGTATGGATAGGGGGGGTTGTTGCACATATTGTTATGGGGTCTGCTGAGGGGCAAGCGGTGTTGTAGGAGGTGGTAGACTGCCTGAGTCTTTCAGCCATTTAAAATCAGCAATTTGGGGGCAATGATGAGTATAATGACCGAACTCACCGCAAAGGGCACAAGGGAAAGTGGTTTTAATAGTATTGTTATTTATACCTTGATGCCTGTTGTTGTTCCCCCCCTGGGGGTTCTGATTCCCTTCATTCTGGTTTCCCTCAGTAGGTTGGTTTTGTTGGGGTTGATTCCTGCCTTGGCCTGGGTTGCTGTTGTTCCTGTTTCTTCCTTTCTTTTTGTAATTATTCGATGGGTGGGTCGGATTTTCCGTATTCAGCTGTTCGAAATTTTGATATTGTTGAACAGGAGAAGGTTGAACAAAATTCACCCCAGCATGAGGGTGTGGGGGTGCCATGGGTTGTGGAGGACTAGGAAATGGAAAGTACAGATTATGTGGGAGTTGTGATCTGTAAGGTATATAGGAAGGCGTGGTGCTTTCTCTAGTACTTAGAGTATAAGCTGAGGTAGAGGGGGTACCAGAACTTGTTTGGGTAGGTGGGTGTATTGGGGGTTGTCAGCGGTGGCCCACTGATGGGTGGAGGAATAACAACAGGGTATGGATGTTGATAAGGGGGTGGGGGGTAATAAGAGGTTCCCCCATATGCCAACGGATATTGAGGTGTGCCATACATTGGTGGTGGTTGGGGTTGAGGATTGTGGTGTGTGGTATTACCAATAAATTTGTCTATTGAGTGAGACATCCTGGGTTTGTCCTGACTGAATGACATGGGTTTTGGGAGATCAGGAAGTACTATATATAAGTACCTTGATTGTGAATAGATGAGGTCGTATTGTTGAGCCTTACTGATGGCTTATTCTTCTTATTGAGGGAAGGTGGAAGCTACATCTTTACCGAGGAGAGAGACAAGTGATCTGAGAAACCAGTCAAGACACTGTTGTTTGGTGGTTTCATCTTTGCACAAACTACGTCATCTATGCCACTCATGAATGTGATCAGTGATATGTGTGGTTGAGGTTTGTTTGAAATTAGAGAGGAGTTCAAGACCATTTTCGTGGCGGATTGGTAATTTGAAGAAGGTCAAAAATGCTTTGGCCAAGGACTCGAAAGTCGCATGGGACCCCGATTTTTTGTCTACATACCATTTGGCTGATGGGCTAGTGATTGTGTGTTGAAATAATCGTAGTTTGATGGAATCATCCATAATGCTATTGGAAGAGCACCATAGGTGGAAATTCATGACATGGTTGGCAGAGTCATCTCCTGCTTTTCCTTCAAACTTGGGGATGTTTGAAGGTAGTTTGGTAGGCATTGTAGTCCATGTGGGGTCATGCAATATAGGATCATTTGTGAGTTTTCTTAGATATGGTATGTTAAGAGAGGCCAAATATGGCATCTGCAGTGAGGGTGGAGGATTAGTTCCAGCCATGGTGTGAATGTGTTGTGAACCTGACCCTTGAGGGGGACTAGGTGGGTTGGTACTTCCTCCTTGAGAGGAAGTTGGTCCCCCGCTTCCGTGTAAAGGATAGCGAGTGGACAGAGGGATTTGGGAAGTGGACCCAAGTAATATGGAACCAAGCAAATCTAATCTTAAGATAATGGCACTCACCGGAGTGTGTGAAGGTGGTGTCGATGATTTGGCAAGACTAGAAACTCCTCCTAATATAGGAGAGAGGTTTAGTAAGCGTCTGGAATGACGTGGGTTCTAGGGGTCCCCTATGATTTCTGACTAGATGAGTGGATGTGTGAAAATGTGATGAGAGAAAAATAAACAAGAGCCTTTGTTGCAAAATTTTAAACTTTACACAATATATATATCTAAATCAAAATGTAATCAGAAGTGCATCATACATAAAGTGTTTTGAAAAAGAAGCATATATGTGGATAAGTGGGTTTTTTCCACGTGGGGAATCAAAGAAAACAAATGCTCTTGTCGTAAAAGACATAACTTTCTTCCTCTCAAATAGCACTAGACCTTCCAATAGTACTCAACAATGGGGTCCGAAGTCACCGGAAGAGAAACTAGTGAAGGATGAAATAATCAGTTATAATGAGGGGTAAAGGGGGCATATCCTGAAAGAGCTGGCGATATTTCCCAATAGCCACACAAAATCTGATCAAGGTGTAATTGCAACCCACAATTTCCACCTGGGTAGATGTCCTAAAATTTGGTCACTAGGTACCTCGGTCAAAGTGCGGCATTTAGATTTTCGGCCTAAGAAATGGGTCACGGGTTGGATCCCATCCAATAGGTGGGTGCCTCAAGGGGGGACGCACAGAACAACTGGACCTCGGCCTTCAACCCTTCATGGGTATCTCCCTGCCTTATGGTGTTAGGAACACTTGACTTGGAGGATTTTCAGTTCCCTATTTGACAACTTCTATTGTTTTGACAATGTGAGAACCAAATAACAGGGATTTATTTGGATCCCTATTCCCGAAATCCTACCTAGACTAAAAAAATTCTTTTGGCACCTCCTATGGAGGAAAACTTAGTGAATTTTTAGAAAAAAAATTAGATGTGGTTGTTTGAGAGATTGGGGGTGTGAACCAACCTCGTTGAAATTAAAATGGGAGTGGATAGTTTCATCAAGAAAAGGGTGGGGTGTTTCAGAATCCCTATGGAGGAAACTGACTTTGACCTCCACATTTCGAGAAGAAGCTATGTGAGTGATAAGTGACTTTTGTGTGTGAATGAGTGAAAGTGTGCCAATGTTTTAATGAATTAGGTGTCACCCTGCTACATGTGGACTTCGCTTGGTCCTTACAAGTGTTGATTACCTAATTAACTAAGTTCCTTTGGTACAACCTTGCGTAATTCAAAAGTCCCTAGGAAACTAGCATGTGGACATGTGGGTCCTTTACTATTCCTTTAACTCCCTATTGTGATTTAATCTAAGAAAATATTTGAAACTATCCTAGATTGTGATCATGTGGGCATGTATGGGCCTGTTACAAAACCTTTAAACTTCCCTAGTGATTTAATCTAAGGAAGTAAACTTCAACACTATCCTATATTTGTAGCGTGTGGGCATGTATGGGCCCATTACAATCTTAAGATGTGCTTGAAAAATAAACTAAGAGGAGTCCCAAGAGGGTTTGTTGTCCTCTCCTAAAGGTTTTAATCTTCTTAAGGGAGATGAAATTGTCCCACAATCTTTTTCTGATTCTCAAGGTCGCTTGGAAGCACGAGAGAAGATCATACTAAGCGATTGTTATCCAACTTCTAGTCCCAATGCAAGCTTTATGTGATTACAAATGATTCCAACTTATACTTTTTAGTCAAAGAAAGCCATCCATGTGGCAAAATGAAAGCAAAAGAGGAAATAATGATTTTAAACCCCCTAAGTGCCTATGTGTTTTGACTAATCCCTTTATATGAAGAGGGAAATAAGTGTGGTGTAGCTTAAAACGTGCATGAAATCACTTTTAAGAAGGCTAAGGGCCTTCCCCAAATCTCAAAAAACCTTACAATATGTAGTTTTTTGCACAGGTGCGCGAGTCTCAGTGTAGACAGAGGCACACTGAGCGTCTGTGCATAGACCAAAATGCACTTTTGAGCGCAGGTGCACAGAACATAACTGTGGTTTTAGAGCATGTGCGTACGATGTGCGTCTGTGGGCCGAAAAACCCATGCACAACTGACACACGACCATTAAAGAAAATTCTGGATGGAATTCTCTCAATTCAACTTGGAATTGGATGTTTTGTAGGTCGGCTTGGGTCGGTTAATGCACCTACAGGTTAAATAAATCAAAAGAAGAGCTATAAAAATCCAAATGGGGTAGGAAATTGATACCTTTCCCCAGCGGAGTCACCAATCTGTTGCACCTCTTTCATCACCTTAGTGAGAAAAACAGAGGTGCTTGCAATTTTAGTTGGGTTTGCTAAGCAGGACAGATGTAAGGAAAAGGGTTAGAGAAAGAAATATAAAATAACAACTAAGAATTAAACTAAGAAATAAAATAACAACTAAACTAATGAGCATAGGGACATAAGGACAAAAGAAACAATAAGACCCATGTCACCAATGGTAAGGTTTATATCAATGAAAGAAAACACCAAGAAGAAAGAGGACTATGAGTCTCTTCTTCCTCCAAGGGAGGGATCTTGGACCCCCACAAATAATCTCTTCTTACAACTTTGAATGAAAATGGTGAAAGAATTCTTTGCTAATCCACTCAAGGGGTGAGATGGATTGCCCAATGTATTGGTGATAGTATACTCTTGATGAGAATAAAGGATTCCTCAATAGAATAGTAGCAACATAACTTTGCTATTGAATTCCTTGAAAAATGAAGTGCACCCATGGCCTTTTTATAGCACCTCTTTGAGGTATTGTGCAACCAGATTGTAGTGTGGAAAGAGGCTAATTAGGTCATTTTTAGGTCTTTGACCAGCCACCCAGTCAGATCCAGTCTAGATTTGAGTGTCAAATCAACTTGGAAGATGAACCAGAAGTGGGTGGGAGGCCTACCACTCTCATAAATGCGTCATTCTCAGATGTGCATGGCTTTTAGCGACCACAGTCACGCATTGGGCGCATGTGCATTTTTCCTGCGTTTATGTTTTGTGCATGTGCACGTGTTCCCTGTGTAGTCATAGCACACTTTAATTTTGTCACTAGTTGTATTTTGTTTTACCCTTTGGAAATGTTTTTTTGGTAATTTAGGTCCATGGGTAACCTCATAACTGTTTGACAATGCTAAATTCTTGTAACCATTTGCGGATGAAATTTCATTGATAACACCCCGGACCAGCATCCCTTGTGAGGGAGCTGATCACTGCCAAGGATTCCAAAGACCCTAAGTGGATAAAACTCCAGTCGTCGCTCCCCGTGAAGGAATAGTACCCTGCACCGAGTTCTATTGCCCAAAACTTGGTTTGCCCCTAGTGGAGACAACAACTAAAGAAAAATAAATGTTCCCAAATGCATCGAACAAAGAGAACAAGATAGATCCCACTAGAGTTGTATAAGACAAAGGTCCCAAACTGCCTCCACCAAAAAATCTATAATTAGCATTTGGCTGGATTGGTTGTTGAAAATAACCACCAAGCGAAGGGGATGAAGGAGGTATATGACCCCCACCATAAGGGATAACATTAAAGGGGACTTAAGCACCCCCGATTGACCCTTGCATGAGAGGATTTGAGCTCTCTACCCCCAGACCCATGGTCTATAAGGTAGAGTAGGTAAGAATCAAGTTTGAATCAAAGCCAGGCATCCCATATGATAATGGAGGGCTCATCTCACTCTAAGTAAATGAAGTCGTGGTCGATGCCGATAACGGTATTAGACCACTTCCCAAAGTAGAGGGAGTCGAGACCACTGTGGTCTGGACTAGAAAAGGTGGGAGAGGAGGCAGGATTCCCCCTACGGTAGTATCTGTAACAGGAGTATGAGGACTCCCAGATGAAGTAGAAGCATTCTCTTCCATTGTCTCTTGTAAGACTAGCTGGCACTCAGAAGGTGTTACCTAAGGAGGGACAACTTGAATCAAGATCGACACCGACAAGTCAGTAATCGGAGGTTTGGATGGCCTCAGAGCTTTTGCCTCAAGGTCAGAAATGGTAGGTTCCTCCGGAGTCGAATATTCTCCTCACGAAGCAGGCTTGGGCATAGTTTATTCTGTCTCGGTTTCTTCGAATGACCCTTCTTGGTCAATTCTTCATCGTAACAGTGGCAGAGTGGCTCTAATGTAACCGATGACATGCCCTGAATCCTTTGAGACTGACAGAGCTATTGATATTACACCTTGTGAAATGATAAACTAACATAGTAAGGCTTAAATAATTCATAAACACCAATCACACACTAAAAATCTTCCTAAAGACAAATCGAGCAATTGACTATCTAGTAGGAAGGACAGTTACACTAATCGACACTAGAGAAACTAACCAGTGTAAGTGAAACTCAAACACGGAATCACCCTCTAGGTATACTCTGTGAAGCGTGATCCGACATCTACCTCAGGTACCGCGGTATACCCCTGCAGTCACCCATGTAAGTCCCTAGAATATGGGCAACTAAGTCTCCAGCTCGCAGTCAATCACTAGGTGGGTACAGTCGATAGTCAGGAAGATCACAATGAATAGGATAACAAGTCTGAATCCTATCAAGGGTATAGAAATCAAATGGTCTGAAAGACAACAGAGGATATCGAACGGATTCGAGGTGAATGAAGCTCTGTAGGAAAACGAAATCGGTATTAATCCTGATACAGACCCTCAATATGTGTTCCCCACTACGTTCAATCCAGCTTTGGAGGGGTTATCTCGGCTGCATTTCCTCACGTGACCTCATGTTTATCCCATGTGTTAGAGGTGTTGGATTACTGAGAGGGGGGGTGAATCAGTAATAACGTAATTATAATCCTTTTTCTTCAAATGTTATATCAATGTAGAATTATTATCCAATAATGAGCAGTAATAAATAAACAATCACACACATGCACAATACACTAGTGT
>ML791889.1:231298-258149 GCA_009831015.1 Picea engelmannii
CTCTTTAAATCATTTCCATACCCTTACTGTTCCTCAATGACTGTACCCCCAGTGATTCAACCCAATATTCAACTCGGGATATTAGATCAAACCAATATCGCATTAAATCTTTTCAGCACGATTCTTAGAACTGCTAATACCCGAGAAGAATTAGAATGTTCATGGGCGGCCATTGAACAAAATATCGCAATACAGGAACAGTTGGAAGCTAGGCATAGGGAACATAGAAATCTTCCTTAGATTCTAATACCGAGGAGATTCTATTACTGTATACATCTTTTACCTCTTTTCGGATGCCTTGACACTGTACTTTGAGCCTTAGTACAGACTCAGGAACAACAGTATGAAGTTAGAAGACATGAACTGATAATTGAAATGATTTGTAGACTTTCAAGCAAGGGTATAGATGCAGAGAACCTGATAGAAGCTGCACACAAACATCCAACAAATATTATGACATGTTTCAAACCCAAGGCAGGCATACCTATGCTTGGGTGATCAAGACTTGCAAGATATGGCCGCCATAAAATACACTGCGGATCCATAATTGTCTTGATAAAAGGTATAGCCACCGAGGATACAGTGTGGACCTATACTCTTATGACCTAAACTGATCGTAGCCACAAAGAATACACAGTGGATCTACGAGATGATAAGACATAGCCATGACCAATACAAAGTGGATCTATGTAACAATATATGTGTCATTGTTCAAGAGAAACTCCATCGCAACCTGGGAAAAGTACATATTAGAGTGATTACTCAACCCAGGGTCTTCTTACCGATCCCGATGTAGTACGAATCTAACCATGTGAATAGATGTCCTGATGTCAAACATGGCAGAAACCACTTGATTACCGGTCAATGATGTAAATCGTTAACAAGTGCGAGGGACATCACCATTAATGTCAACGATTCCCAAGGTACTCTAGTACATTCCAACAAATGTGAATGGATGAGATAAAGTCAAACATCCATGGAATCATCCAATCAGAGGTCAATGATGTAAACCCATTGTCGAATGTGAGGAGGCCTGCCATTGAGGCATGTAGGTCCCAAAGTACTAACTAGTTTCTAAGTCTAGTTCCTAGATAATGTGTTGAAGTCGACAGGAATAGACTCGTCGAAGGAGGGCCTTGATGTATCCCCCATCAATGACATGAAATGGACACCGAGATGTAATTGATAGATCAAATGAACATGGACTGACACAGGTATTGAGACAATATATTTGTGATGGCTGACTCTCGAGGCAGATACTTCCCTTGAACACTGAGGCACAACAGCAGAAACATGACATGGACCAAAACTTGATGATGCAGTGGATGTTGTGACCCAGAGGAGTGAAAGAAACTCAAAGGATTGGCTCATTGTAGAGTTTCAACGGATTAAGATGTGTGCAAATATGAAGTGCCATGTTCAAGGGCGACTCTAAGAGTTACTTGGTAATGTTCTCAAAAACTGTTTGGCTTGCTTCTTTCAAATTTTTCCCCCATCCTGATAGATGAGCACCTCTTTTTTATTTAACGAGCTCGAGGAGGACAACACATGCTCGATAAAACTCACCTTTGGTAAGTTCCTCTTCCTTTGTTTAACGAACTGGAAGAAGTGAGGGTTCGGTCCCATATGGGCCTGTCAATGTTTCTTTTAACGAGTCCAAAGATAGAAAACTTGAAGGTTTTTCATGATTATAGAGTCTGGAAACACTTAAAAGAGAACTCTCTCAGTTCCTTTTTTGTAAAGTATTCTGATGAGACCAAAAAAGAGATAAACTATCGCTCAACAGACATTTTCTTCAAATACTTTCACGAGCGTGAAGAGAACAAGGTCGCTCGGTAATATTTTCATC
Organism: Picea engelmannii; assembly: GCA_009831015.1. Taxonomy (NCBI): domain Eukaryota; kingdom Viridiplantae; phylum Streptophyta; class Pinopsida; order Pinales; family Pinaceae; genus Picea; species Picea engelmannii. The sequence goes on from ML791889.1 coordinate 233,148, forward strand.
CATAGAGAGTCTGAAAAGAACTTAAAGATGACTCCAATGTTGTCCTTTTTCGTAATGTTAGTCTCGTGAGGCCGAAAAAGAGATAAATTATCACTCGAAAGATGCCCTTTCAAACTGTTTAACGAGTGGATAAGGAAGCAAGATCACTCGGCAATCTTTTCCTGTTTAGAGAGTCTGAAAAGAGCTTAAAGGAGACTCTAGAGGGTTCCTTTTTCATGTATCCATACAGGTCCGAAAAAGAGACAAAAGTCTACCCAGATGCATTCTCATGTATTTACGAGCATGAGAAAGAACAAAGACTAAGCTCGGTATGCCCCCAGCTTGAAAGTTAGTGGCTTAACTCCAGAATGATTATCAAGGGCTGGAGACATGCCCCCCAAGCTTCAATTCATTCATCGACTTTGAGGTTGTCACCAATATCTCTACTGGATGAGAAAAAGGAGAAGGGTGGATGAAAAGAAGGTTCAAGAGAGGTGACTGTTACATTTTTTAACGAGCTTGACATAGGAAAAGAACTATGCTCAGGACCTCTATTTCATTTTTTAACGAGCTTGCCACAGAGAAGAGAAACTATGCTCATGGTTTCTTCCTGATCATGGCTTCCAAGAGGATAATTCTCTGGAAGGGTACCTTGTCAAAGTATAAAACGTGGTCATGGCCTCTAGGAGATCTTCGCTGGATGGAAGATAATCACTCGAGAAGGAACACATGTCGAGGGTCACGATAGGAGTAAGGAGATTAGGCTCCAATAATCCTACCGAAGAAATCACCATGTCCACTACTGGATCCAAATCGTCGGAAGTTGAAATCATGGGAGATGATGAAAAATCAACACCAGGAGGGGAGATAGATTGTATATCTACCTAAAATTCTTTACGAGGGGGAATAAAAGAGGATCGATGACGATTATGATCCTGAGGTAACTTGTCAATACAAAGCATTTCCGGAATAGATTCATCAAAAGGAAAAAATGGGGAAATGCAGTCGATTGCAGACGACAAGGAACTCAACTGTGATTGCATCGAGGAAACGTCAGGCACCAATAGATGTTGGTCATTTGACGAGGGAGAAGTGGATGGGATAGAAAAGTATGATGTTTCGGCTGGACTAAGTGACACGGTGTCACTTAGTGCATCGAATTCCAACAGACGAGGTACAATCCAAGGGTCAGATGATTCCAAAGATTGATAAGACATTGTCAAAATCATATCGACGGTGGCAATATGATGTGTAGTCTGTGGAAGTGGTGTAGGGAAGGTACCCATGAGGCTAGAATCTTTTAGGAATCCAACACCAATGCTTTCATATGTGATCTTGTGGTCTCCCAAGAAAGGAATATTGTTGGTAGCGGGAGCACGAGCATCAGTCATGCAGAAATCCAACTGATCAACAGTGACAATTTTTCCCTGATGAGGAAATTGTACACATCGAAAGACTAACAAGGAAACGACAGTCATAGCATAGAACCAACTTCTTCCAAGTAACAAGTTGTAATCGAGGGGAGCATCAACCACCTCGACATCAACAGTAATAGTTTTTCCACCTAATTGGGTGGGCAGGGACTGTAAAAGCCCATGGGGATGAAAACCTTGCCCATCGAAGGTGCGTAACATCGTAGGGGATTTGTTGACTGTCGGTGATTTTAAACCTTTCCAACACGCCAAAGACATGACACAAGTCAAGGCTCCCTCATCCAGAATAGTTTGGTGGATTTGTTGATTGTGAACAACAACATCAACTTGGAAATCAAGTTGGTGGGAGAGTCAAGATACATAATTGTCCAGGTTAAACATGATTTGATTGGACAACTCAATATAAACAGTGCTAAGAGTGGACAAGAGAGTTCTACATTGACTGGGGCAGTGTTGTAGAACTTCTAATGCAGACATAGCACACGGTGCTTGAGCCAAATCTTCAACAATGTTGTAGTTCTGGGTAGCTCATGAACTAGAATTAAAGGTAGCTTTGTGGATAGTGCTCTTAGGAGGGCGTAAGATAGATTCGAATGTGGGTTTCTCAATCTTGAGTGGTCCAGGTGGAGGATTAACCGATGGAAGACTAACAGAGGACGATGATGGATCCGGTAAATTACCAGTATCGTTAGTGTCTTTTCCTTTATCAGGGTTACCTGGTGTGTCGTATGTCTTAGAGCGAGTAGTCAAATTGATCCCATTAAACATATAAATATGTTCACTCGATGAGGCCTCATCATTAGGATCGCTAGAATTGCCCCCCAAAGAGGGGGTTTGAGCAACCATGGATTGTTGTTGAGTCGCCAATTTTTGTTGACTGAAAATATCCCTGCGGACAGGTATATCTCCTCAAAGAGATAGACTTTTAACTCTAAGACAAAAAGCTCTTATCATAGTCACTGAATTCCTTTTAGGTCTACACAAACTAATGCATGAAGAGGAAGGAGGAAATACGTACCTTTTACCAATGTTTGTCCCTGCACACTCCGAGTTGAACTCCAATCTTGAGCTCCTCGATAAGCCTTGTAGACAAACAAAGTACAACCACTTCCTATTCTATCAAGATTAGTTCGAAGCAGACCTATCTACTTAGAGACAAATTCATGTAATTTCAAACACAAATTAGAAATAAACATGCCAAGCATATTACATTAATGAGGACAAAACGTTACTTACAGCCATAGATGGAATGTAGCAGTTTCGTCAAGTTCTCCTTGTTTAACCCTTGCTCAAAAGCTCCATGATTGGAATGACGATAGCTTCGCTGATTAGCCTCCACTTCACTATGTGTTCCCTATGAGATCATAGGTTTCATGCTTCTCATCCCTTCTCCAAATATCACTTATGATATCATAAGTTTGGTATGATTCTCTATCTAGCTCCCACTTTCACCATGAGAAAGCCTGCTTGTATAGCCTTGGAGAGGCTCAACAACTTGAGATATATTTTGGGTGAGTTAAGGATTTTCCTCCTTGAGTTAGGGATCTTCCCTAATATCATGGCTTGAATAGGGATTCAAATCCAACTGCCTTCCAAGATTGAAAAGATATTTCCCCCATTCATCTCAACAAACCAACTGCTGCCCAGAATAGGTAGCGCTCCCTCAAAAGGGCCATCAGAGCATTATAGTGCTCCCAAGTAGGCTTTAGGGGGGCACCAGCACTCCTGAGAGAAGAAGAACTCCTTCAAAATGGATAATACAGTGTTATAACACTCCCATATAGACTATGGGGGAGCGCCAGCACTCCTGAGAGAGGTATAGGGGACCGCTCACCTCCAAAAACTCAGTTTTTTGGATTCTTTCAGATGGAAAGAGGTTCATAAGCTCAATTAACCATTCCTCCTCTTCCAAATCAAGTGTTTCATGTGTGTCAAGTGTCCTTCTCATGTCGTTATAGGCACGACATAGACATCATGGCAATATGCTTTCCTTGACACTTGCGACACTTGTGAGCAAAATACGACACTTGCGACACTTGTAATGACGACACTTGCGACACTATCGAAGCGAGTAACTTTGATGTGTAACACCCATTCTCATGGATTTTAAGGAATTAACCATGCAATTTGACCAGGAGGGCCAACAATATAAGTTCTAAGGCATCATCTTCGGTTCCCCGGAGATCATCAGTTCCCATTGCATGGAAAAGCTACTAAAAAAAGGTCATTTTGGCATTATTGCACAACTCCATCCCATTCAAGCCACTGAGACACCCTCTGTGCCGCATGACCTCCAATCCATCCTCTATAAACATCAAGTGTTTTTTTCCACTCTTTAGAGACTCTTTCCTTCTCGTGGTATTCATGATCATTCCATTCCCCTTGTCCCCGGAATCCTTCCTCCCAATATCCATGCCTATTGCCATCCCTTTTCCCAAAAAAATGAAATTGACAAAATTGTGCAAGATTTTCTCAATGTAGGTGTTATCCACCCTAGTACAAGCCCCTACTCTTCCTCGGTGGTCATGGTCCTTAAGAAATAAGGTTCTTGGAGCATGTGTCATGACTTCCTCTCCCTCAACAAACTCACCATTAAAGAAAAATTTCCCATTCCTGTCATTGATGACCTCTTGGATGAATTGAGTGGGGCCTAGTTCTTTAATAAACTTGATCTTTTTTCTAGCTACCACCAGATACGTATGAATGAGGAAGACATTCCTAATACTGCATTTAGAATTCATGAGGGCCACTATGATTTTTTGGTCATGCCCTTTGGCTTGTGTAATGCTCTCTCCACTTTCCAAAGCCTCATGAATCATGTCTTCCGTCCTTTTCTCCGTAATTTTGTCTTAGTTTTATTTGATGATATCCTCATCTATATTAAAACCTAGACAACTCAACTTTCTCATGTGGATCACATTCTCCATCTACTCTCTCAACACCAACATTTCCTAAAACAATCTAAATGTTCTTTTGGCGCCTCGGAAGTCAAGTACTTGGGTCATGTTGTTGGCAAGGTCGGTGTCAAGGTAGATCCTGAAAAGATTGAAGCTATACAATATTGGCCTCACCCAAAGACTCTCAAAATCTTGCATGGATTTATGGGTTTAACAAGTTATTATCGCAAGTTTGTTAAGAATTATGGAAATATTGTGACACCTCTCACTTCTCTACTTAAAAATAATTCTTTAACTTGGAATCTAGCAACTGCTCAAGATTTTCAAACCTTGAAGATAGCCATGTGCACCACTCCAGTCATGACCCTTCCTAATTTCAAAAAGACCTTTTTCATGGAATTTGATGCTTCCAGGAAAGGAATTGGAGTAGTCCTTATGCAAGAGGGTCGGCCTTTGGCCTTTACCAACAAACAACTGTCAAAGAAACATTTGGGAAAATCAATCTATGAAAAGGAAATGTTGGCTATTTTGCATGTCGTGGATATTTGGTGCCCTTATCTATTGGGGAAACGCTTCCAAATTAATACATATCATCAAAGCCTCAAGTATTTTCTAGAACAACGCCTTTCCTCCCAAAGCAACAAAAATGGGTGACTAAGATCTTTGGATATGATTATGAGATCATTTACAAGAAATGTAAATACAATGTGGTTGTTGATGCACTTTCCAGAAAATATGAAGATGAAGGGTCCATTTTTTCTCTCTTCTTCATTGTACTAGATTAGATCCAAGTTGTTCACAAGGAAAGGCTACATGATCCCAAAAGTTCGCATATGATACAAAAATTGCATGCCAATTCTCCAATTTCCCTAGATTACTCTTTTCTCAATGATGAGCTTCGATACAAAGGTTGTTTGTATTTAAGTAAACAGTAAAAACTTAAATCCACGGTACTTTTTGAGCTTCATGCTACACCCACCTCTAGGCACTCAGGGTTTAGAAAAACCTATGACTGGGTCAATTTTTATTTTTTTTTCTGGAATGGTATGAAATAAGACATTCACAATTTTGTGGCCGAATGTGATGTTTGTCAATGCAACAAGGGTGAAACATTCAAAGCTCCTGGCACACTACAATTGCTTCTCATTCCACCTATTATTTGGAGGGATATCTCTATGGATTTTATTGTAGCCTTACCTAAATCAGGCAATAAATCATTCATCATGGTGGTAGTTGATCGCCTTTCCAAGTATGATCATTTCTATGCTCTTCAGCACCCATTTAAAGCATCCATTGTGGCTCAAATTTTCATGGATCAGGTCTTCAATCTTCATGGCATGCCTCATTCTATTGTTTCTGATCGTGACCCAAATTTCACCAGCAATTTTTGGCAAGATATGTTCAATCTACAAGGCACCCAATTGCATATTAGCACAACTTATCATCCCTAGATTGATGGTCAAACTGAAGTTGTCAACAAGTGTTTTGAAACATATTTGAGGTGTTTTGCATCGGAAAGGAAAAATCATTGGGATCAATGGTTACCACTAGTTGAATGGTGGTACAACACTTCTTACCATACCACTACCTGCATGACTCTTTTTGAAGCGGTATATCGACAAAATCCACTTTCAGTTCTCTCTTACTTGTCAGGTGTCTCGAGGGTCTAGGAAGTTGAACAAACACTTACAGCTCGAGAGGCTATTCTTCATACCCTCAAAGAGAATTTGGTCATGGACCATAATCACATGAAGCAACAAGCAGATCAAGGTCGCTCTAAAAATCAATTTGCAGAAGGAGATCAAGTGTTTCTTCGACTGCAACCTTACAAGCAAAATTCCCTCAAGGGTGACCATTTTCAAAAAATAGCACCCACATTTTATGGTCCTTATATCGTTCTCAAGCATGTGGGATAGGTGGTCTACCAGTTATCTTTCCCCAGTCATTCTAAGATCCATCATATTTTTCACGTTTCTTGTTTAAAGAGGGTGATTGGAACTAAGTTCCAAAATCAAACCAACCTTCCCAAGTTGGACGAAGAAGGCTCCATTTGGATACAACCACAAGCAGGTTTGGACCAACATAAGTGTCGTGTGCATCAGTGCACCATCAAGGAAGTGTTATTCCAGTGGAAAGATATAACTCCAACAGATGCCACTGTTGGCACAGGGTAAAACCTAGGGTTCAACGCTTCAACAACGCACCAAAAAAACCCTAACTACCGGCCCTTTTGGCAACACTTGGGAAGCAGGTGAAGTCTCACCCAAGGTAGAGGTAGGGGGGGTTACAAGACTCAAGTGTCTATAACCAATATGGGACATGGATCTGTGATTATAACACCTTACAGAGTACTTAGGAACAACACACATTAATTCATTATCTTCACGCTTATTGCAGATCAAACCCTAAGTACATATCGACGCAGTAACAATGACAAAATATACATCACACTTAGCATCAGAAGTTATATCTAACACATTCAACATAGAGAAAGCACTAAGCATTCATAGATCTATCTATTATTCACAATAATCAATGCACTAAGAAAATCTACAACATAAATATCATAGCACAAAGCAAACCATCAACACATGATATACGTGGTTCACCCCAGTGTGGGGCTACGTCCACCAATGAATTCTTCTTCTTTATTATTCTTCAATCTCTTACATTCATCTGCACCTATGCACTAAGCCACAGAGCCAAGCTTCACACCGAACAGGTGATCTACGCACTGCACACTAGATCCACCTTCCCAAAATCAAGTCAAGGCACAAAGCCAACTCCTCTATGAGGCAAAGAGCCTTACATACACGGTCTATTGTACAAATCAACTCAGAACTACTTGCCTCTTGCACTTAGCTAGATACTACTTCTTGCACTTAGCTACTCCCCTTTCTACATTACAATCTTACATATTTATACTTTTACATTCCTTACAAAAAGGCCTAATCATGGGTAAACCCATGGGCCAACATACCATAACCCATTACATAAACCCTAATGAACCCCTTGTTGGGTCCACAAAACAAGTGAGTGTTATTGGGCTAATTGTTAAGTGCGAACACAAATCAATCCCCCTAGATTCACAACAAAACTAGAACAAAACAAGACAGTACACTACTCTTTCCTTAGATTTCAATTATCAAATGAGAAATGGATCTAGAACATACCTTTTAAATATTGAATATCTGACTTCGCCAGTGCAATCCAAGCTCCATCACGAGGCTTATGGAGAAATATATGCAAAGAGACACAAGCAAACAAAGACAAGAACAACATAGTCTATTTGATATGAAACTATGTACGTGATCAAGGAATCATACAATATGGACATATACTATTCATATAGGAAATAAAAGTATATAAGTATTAAAGAATGTGGAAGAAAGATACATCCAGATGCCTTGATGTCATCAGGATCCTTCCAACAATTCCTTTCTTCCCACACACTTCTTGCTCCAATGGATTCTGAGACTGTGTATCTGATAGATACTCACAATCTATCTTGACAAAGAAAAGCTCAAAGCCACTCTAACTAAGCTAATAATATCAAGCCAAAACAACTAACTTTCTCCATGAGAGCTCCTCTCCTTTTATAAGATGAAGAGGATAAGGTGAGGAGGTTAGGATGATCCCACTAAATCATGAAAGTGAGTAAGATCCAAACCATTCGGAGGCCACCTCACCATAGAAGCTTCTCCTTCTAGAAGCATCGAGAAGATGCTCGTTTTTCCCTCGTACAGGAATTTCCGCACCCTAGCTATAGAGAAACCTGCAGAAACTATGCAACCTAGATATAGATAAAGGTGTGGAAATCAGGAATTTCCGCACCCTGTTTATAGTGAAACCTATGGAAATCCTCCTTAATAGGGTTTTTACAAAGAAAAATACAACTTCTTCTGTCAAGGAAAGTTCTTCTCCCTTCTTTCTTTAGGAATTCAAGCCACTGACCCCTCTGAAGGAAACATATAGGTTTACATCATTAATGGTCATAAGGGTGATGAACATAATGTGTAACAGCAAGATCCCACAATCTCAGCTCTTCCTGGGCACTCCATCTTCGACCAGCCTGTCGAAGTCCAAAAATTGGTCAAAATAAACCAATGTTTCCTCAAAACTTGGTCGAGGGCCAACAGGCCCCCAACACTCACCTGTGACTCGTCCCAAGTCACTCATATCTAGGTAGTGTTTCTTCAAATTCCTCGAGCTTAGATTGATCTTCCTCGAGCTTATCTTGATCTTCCTCGACGTATTTCTTCTCTTGAGCTTCCTGCTCAATGAACTCCTGGATCATTTTCTCTGTAACAGGCCCTTCCAGGTGTTGTTACAATGTTGCAACTACTTGGTATAGCTACGAACCCTATCCTTTGATCTCTTCAAACACTGCATAGGCTTCCTCATGCACCAGTTCTAGCCTCTATGTGACCTCCATGACTCTTCCATAGATGGCAGTAATCTGTTGTTGGGTCGCGCGTTGTTCTTGTGATCTCTTCATTCTCTCTACTGCAGTGAGTGACTTCATCTGCGCTTGAACTATCAGTGCCTATTGTTACGCCTCCTATAGCTATGCTTCCAACTTCCTAATCTTTGGTTCTTCTATGAGGCGTTCGTAGGTCTACGCACTTCTGTCGCTTAGTAGTTTTCATTCTGAGGCGAGGATTATGATCCTTTACACTGTTCTCTTAGCGGCTTTCTCCCTCTCGTCGCACACTTTTTGCGGAGTGTTAGGTACTACTTGAAGCTCCAACTCCGTTACCCTTGCTTGAAGCTGGTGGATGGACTCAATGAGCTTCATCACTTGAACCTCAACTGCCTCATGTTCCTCCTGTGTCGAACCTGGCACAGAGAGAAATTCTTTGCTCACCACTCCCTTACTGTAGTCTACTCTGCAAGAAGCTGGTCTTTTTCCCTCTATATCTTCGCGTTGTCCTCCTCGAGCATCACTCAAAACTCCTTCCTCTCGTTCTCATAAGCAGTTGCATAGTATAACACAACTCGTAGTTGCTCCAAGATCTCCTCTCTTTCTTTCGTCATGGCTTCTATAGCCTTTTCCTTCTCCTCTTGGACTTGCTGAAGTTGAGCCTCTGTTTCATCTACCAATCTTCGAAGTTGGGCTAGTTCATCCCCCAAATCCATAGTCTCTGGCGATGAGGGCACAGTAGGTACTGCGTGGCTAACTTTAATAGCTCATTGTATCGCCTTCAACTCCTTCTCAACTCTTACGTACAACTCTTCTTTATTTGCGCCATATATCTATAATAGGTCCTCAGATGCATCCTCCATCGCTCCGCAGACTAGACTAATGTCATCCTCCATGAGCATAGCCTCTAGCTGGGGCTTACCGGCGTGGGTCTTCTTTCTTACTGAAGGTTTCTGCGAAGAAACCTTCCTCTTCTTTGATGTTTCTATCTTAGTAGGGTGGTCCTTCGGTGGTGTAGCCTCTCCTTCTCATTGCTTTTCTCTTGGTTCCCCTCCTCCTTCTTGGTTTACTTCGTCTCCTCCTCCTCCCGCAGGAAATCAGGTCTACTTTCCTCTGATGTGTTGTCCTCCTCATAAGTTTCTATGTTTTGAACTTCCTCCTTTTTCTTCTTCTTCTTCGCGTTGGTATGTCCGACATGCTTGGCCCGGGTGACCAAGGGGCTTCCGATGATGTTAGTGTTGAAGAGTTATACATCATTAACCAGTACAAGTAACTTTGTCGGACACTCCTTCACAATTTGTTCCATATCTTCATCTGTCATCTTATAGTACAACTATAATTTATCCTTACTCTCATCCCTATATGCAGTGATATAAATGAAGTGTTGATCTGCGTGGAACTTAGCCAATGGTCTGTACTAGTGCAATGTTCGTGGAGTCATGCATGGGAATGACTCAATAGAAATCTTCAGCTACTGGTAGTAGGCGTGGAACACCGTGTTCGACTGCCACTACTTTGACATGTCATTCATGTACCATAGGTTCAAGAACCTCACAGCCAATGACTCTGATGGTTCAATCTCCGTGAAGGCTGCTCCTTCTGGCATTTTCCAAGCGACAAATGCGATCAACACCAGCAACCAACTAAAATGCAACTCGTATCCTTGGTCCTGAGCTTCACGAAAGTATTTCTCGAACTTGTTGACGAGGTAGCTCACCCAATTCATTTGCATCCCCTCCACGCATTTTCCTGTCAGGTCCACCACAAACCTAGTGACCTGTGTGGGACGGTTCTTTCTGACGAGCTTGCTAGCTATGATTTGACAATATAGGCGCACTGCACCATATTGGATGGAGGCTATCTTGTAGCCTCACTTTCCCTTCTCAACTTCATCATATGCTTCCTTAATACATTGTTCCATAGAGTGATTTGAAGTCTTCCCTGGGTAGAACTGTTGAGTGTTGGGTCCCTGCATTCTAAGTCCTATGATTAGGTGGATCAGTATCGAATCCATAGTAATGCACCTGTCGAGCCACATGTATCCTCCATGATAGCACACCAAGAGGATTTTAGTGCAAGAATTAACCTCCTGATGTCAGCCAAAGTGAGGGATCTTCATCGAGTTGAGTATCGTGGACTATGAGAGCTCCTTTATCCAAGGATGGGAGATGATGCAGGGATTCTTCCCAATCATCTTCATCAAATATATGTCGGGTGCGAGCATCACATAGTTATTTCTGTCACAAAGGTTGAAATCGATGTTCTTCAATGTTGGGATATGTCCCAACTGGCTTCCTTCTACGTGTATCCCCTTATAGATGTACGCGGTGATCAATGTATACTTGAATCCCCATGGAATCTTGTCACAGTTAACTGTGCCAGCCAAAGGTGGGATGTAATCAGGTAAGATCGACAAGATCTGATTTGCGCTAGCTAGATCATCACGATTCTTACTTCACTTCTTAGTAGCGGGGTTGACACTGCCCGAACGTCCTCCAGTCGAGGGGGAAGCCTATATTCCCCTATTCGACTACGCCTATATTCCCTCAGATAGGGCTTTATCATCCATAAACTTCTTTAGCACTTCTTCAACGAATTTCTCTAGCTCAGAGCGCTCGACTGACATTCTCATTGTTAACAAATAAGTCATGGTAGGTGAATGGATAACGGGGTAAACAACAGATGGTGAGGTTTGATAGCACATCTTGATACACACAATCACTTCTCTGTTAGCTCAAATAATCACAGGTAGCAAAAAATGGTCCTGCCGCATCGTCCTACAAATTCAATAAGTGAGCATCGTAATGGATTCCTCCAATGGATAGGAATGCCTCAATAAATGTGAATTCATCCATTATGGCGTGGTCTCAATGTCCCAAATGTGGTCTAGTCACCCATAAATGTGTTTCCTATCCATTCATAGTGTCGTTCTAATGGTCGGGGTGCCTCCAACGGTCATATAGCTTCACCAGGGTGAAGTCCCATTCTGCGTGGTTCTTCTGTTCCGGTGGGGTTCAGAGCATGTAAGCCTGCCTCCTGTGAAGTCTTCTCTGTCACTCCCTATAAATTTTCCAACTTATATTTCTTCTTATTGAGCTTCCTTGCCTTCTTTCCTGTGATCTGAGTCTCTAGGTTCCTCTTTCCATTCTTATTCTTATATTTTTCTAATGTAGTGGCTTCGCACTATTGATGTTCTCTCGTAGGGTTCAAAGGTACTACCTCTTATCTTATTAACTCCAGGGTGGGTATTCTTCTTTCTTGCATGGATAGGTCCTTCAAACCTTCTTGCATTCTTTCAATCTGAACAGCTAATTCTTTCTCATTCTGTTGCTTTGCCTCAACTTCTCGCTCTTATATCAGTCAATCTATTCTTCTAGCTATGAAATCCCTTAGTTCTTGCTTTTTCTTTTCTGTAGCTTCTTCCTCTGCTCCTTCTGGTCTGATCCTTTTCGATCCAATTTGTTCCTAACAAAAGTGGAAAAGGGGCGATATTCCCAAAAAACCTAATAACTTTAAATTCTTCTTGAGTCAATGTTCCATGAATGATAACAGGTACATTAGTAACTCTTCCACATAGGGTTATCATTTTTCCTTTAAACAAGCCAATCCTTCCCAGTGAAGGTACCATAGTAGGATTTCCCAAAATTTCCCAAGTGCTTTTTGTCATAATATTCACTTGTGTCTCCTCATCCAGGACACAGTCAATGTCGAAGTCTCCTATTCTTGTACTTATGCGATTTTTTTCTTTCAAGATCTCTGATAAACTAACATCTTTGTGATCATCCATTACTTATTTTAACTATTCTAATGGAGTCTGGACTTCCTCTAATCCTTTCTCTTTATGATCTTCTAACATTCTCTTATTCTCTTGACTCATGTTCATTCTTTCAACTTTAGCAATCATCTTTGGACAATCCTCAACTTCATGACCAACAACTTTGCAATAGAGACAAATAGGTCCTGCACCAGGGCATTCCTTAGCAATATGTCCTAGTATTATGCAGTTATAACATAGTGTCAATCCTCTTTTTCTCTTATACGTTCCCCAACTTATCTGGTACTATGCACTGGGATCACAGTGTTGGACCTGCAATCTGCAAAAATACTTTCTAGGTTCCTGCATCCACTTATTAGTCCAAAAATTCTTTCTATGCATAGGAATAACATATCTTTCTCTATTTCTATCAAATTTATTCAGATCAACTCTTTCTTCTAACTGTACCTTAGCTTTCAGACTAGGACAGAATATATCAAACATACCTAGATTCATGCTTTCAAAACAAAAATTCCCACTTATCTTACTCTATATAAGAAAAAATATTTACCTCTTTCAAGATCTTACCTCTTTTCTTCAAATCAGGTTTCTTTCCTAGCACAAATCTTCATGAGTCAAGTAGAGTACTACGCACTATAGCAGCAGATCTACGCACAAAGCTTATATTTTCTTTTAGTTCCCAACAATCACATTTTTAGGTCTCAGCAACGAAACTATTTGTTGTCACAGGAGCAGACTCGGGTTTCAACACTTCAACATCACACCAACAAAACCCTAACTACCAGCCCTTTCGGCAACACCTGTGAAGCAAGCAAAGTCTCACCTGAGGTAGAGGCAGGGGGTTTACAGGATTCAAGTGTCTGTAACCAAGATGGGACACAGATCTGTGATTATAACACCTCACAGAGTACTTAGGAACACCACACATTAATTAATTATCTTCGCCTACATCGCAGATCAAACCCTAAGTACAGATCGACGCAGTAACAATGAAAAAATATACATCACACTTAGAATCAGAAGTTAGATCTAACACATTCAACATAGACAAAGCACTAAGAATTCATAGATCTATCTATCATTCACAATAATCAATGCACTAAGAAAATCTACAACATAAATATAATAACACAAAGCAAACCATCAACACATGATATACATGGTTCACCCCAGTGTGGGGCTGTGTCCACCAATGGCTTCTTCTTCTTTATTATGCTTCAATCTCTTACATTCATCTGCTCTTGTGCACTAAGCCAAATATCCAAGCTTCACACCGAACAGGTGATCTGCGCACTGTGCACCAGATCCACCTTCCCAAAATCAAGTCAAGGCACAGAGCCTTACATACACAGTATGTTGCACAAAGTAACTCAGAACTAATTGCCTCTTGCACTTAGCTACTCCCATTTCTACATTACAATCTTACATATTTATACTTTTACATTCCTCACAAAAAGGCCTAATCATGGGTAAACCTATGCGCCGACATCCCATAACCCATTATATAAACCCTAATGAACCCCTTGTTGGGTCCACAAACCAAGTGAGATCCCACGATCTTAGCTCTTCCTGGGCACTCCATCTTCGACCAGCCTGTCAAAGTCCAAAAAGTGGTCAAACCCGACCAATGTTTCCTCAAAACTTGGTCGTGTGCCAACAATCACTTAGGAACCAACTACTATTCTGCAACAATTTCCTCATCTCAAGCCTTGAGGGAAAGGTTGTTTTTAAGGGGGAGTATATGTTAGGGACCTAACCCCTCACGTAGGTAGAATAATATATTTCCATGTAATAAAGGTCAATACTAATAAGGCTTAGCAATAAGGAAGAATAAGTCAAATGTAATAAGACCTAATAGAAGCTTTCGCTTCTAGAAGGATCTTCCTCTAGATTGTTCTTTTGGATAGACATATTTAGTATAAATAGGAGTAGAGGGTATGATAAAAAAAATCTTAGATATTATTGTAATAGAGCTCTGCTATGTTGGAGGTTTCCCCCTCAAAGAGGCAAGTGAACATTGTTCTCAGTAATCAAAGTGTTATTTCTGGTGTTATTCTGGTATTATTTTGGTATTATTGTGGTGTTGTTCTGGTTATATTGTTGTTTATCTTCCATTTCTAGCTAACTATTTATGTTCTTCATACTATTTTATATATGGAATATTACAGAAACTAAGCAAAGAATCGAAATTGCACAGATGAATAGAACTATCAAGAAAATGCATAATGAAATAACCACACTAAGAAGGGGAGATAATTACATGCCAAATCCAAGAATGACAATCCCAGAGAAAAGGAGGAACCCTCCCCAAGAAAATAGAGTGAGCTTTGAGAAAATGGATAATCCACAAATACCAAGGGTTCCCAGACAACCTACTCCCAATGCGGTTGTTCTGGATGATGTGTATGGCGAGAAATTAATTGAGCAAGAGAATTGTTACTCACCTGATGAAAGATATTAAATTGTGCATATGGATGGATGTGAGATGTCCATGTATATATTTGAAGAGAGTGACAATGATACCAACTCGCAAGAGAACGTTGGCCAGACAAGAGGATTTGTAAATAGACTAAAAACTAAAGGTGATTCTGATAAAGAGAGCCAAAAATAAAAACAAAAACAAAAACAAAAACAAAAATGAGAAAGTGACAGATAATGTTGGAAGTAAAAGGAAACACATGACGTCAAACTCCACTTAAATGACATATAATGTCATAGAGGATTTGAGTAAATTAAGGATAACCCTTCCCTTTATGGAAGTGATGAAGATTCTCCAGCAAAGACAAAAAAAATTGAAATTGTTGGATGATCCATCTGAAAGAGAAGAAGTTGTTGTTACCAATTCGAAACAAAGCCAAAGCCAGTCAACTTCCAATTTAAGAGGTAAAATTCCTCCCTTTTATATTTCTATTTAAAATAATTATGTTGCATTACATAATTGTTTAGTTGACACCGGTGCGACAAATAATATCATGCCACTAGAAAAGTTCCATCTTATGGAGAGATCAAGGAATTTTATGCTTAGATTACGACATCCCCCCATATCATTACAGTTTTCAATATTATTATGGTAGACCTTCCTCTGACATATGGAGTTGTGCTGGGAAAATATTGGACATCTATGATCGAGGGATATATAATGAACGATGGAAGTTGTATGATTCTTCCAGAAAAAGAAGGAGCAATGATTAAAGTTCCCCATGAACCTAGAAAACCCTTTCTCTTTCAATAAGAAGGACAATGAATTGATGAAGGATTATATAGATGTCAGTATTGGAAACTATGTTATCCTAGACATGGAACATAATGAAATCCTAGAGCAAGTGCAAGACACGGAGAATCAATAATATCCATTTGAATGGTATTGGAGGATGTCATTCGATGGAGCTTGTTCAAGATCTAGGAATGGAGTTGGAATTGTTCTTATGAGTCCAAGTAATATTATGCATCCACATGCTATTATACTAGAGTTTTCATGCACTAATAACGAGGCAAAATATGAAACTTTGGTTAAGGGGATGATCATTGCACAGGAAATGAAAATAGTGTTAGAAAATTTAGATACTTAGGAGTTAGTTAAGAACTACTTGGTATAATGTGTTGTTAGGTAAAAGTGTGTTTCTTATTGTGTTTCTTTAGTATGCATTTGCAGTTAGGAAATCCGACGGTCACGATATGTTCCTGACATAGTGCAATCTGACTGTTCATACTCTCCTCGATCTTAACGGTCATTGATCTGTGGCTTAATACCTGATTGGTCCATAATATCTATTTAAAGAGCATGGAGGGTCATTTTCCAATGATCAATTATGAGAAACTCTCTTGTAAAATCTCTCTGTAATCTCTTTCTTTGCATTAATAAATTGCTCCAAGTGGTCATGTTGGTTGGGGTCGTGGATGTTTCCCCGTAGGGGTTTTACCACGTGAAAACAATAGTGTGTTGATCTTTGATCTTATTATGTGATTGGTTACTGAAGGTGTTTGTCCTCTGTTAGAATACCTGTGTTGTCGAACATGGTATCAGAGTCTGTTTGAAGACTCGCTCCTGTTGTAGATCGAGATCATGAAGCCGAGTTTCCTCATATCCATTTTTTGTCATTTATGTAAATTTTTGGGCTGAGAGGATTGTTCCATTGTGTCCTGAGCGCTTGTTTCAGTCAAGAACACTTTTCATTTCACTTGAAAAGGTTTATGTTTGCCCAAGATATGGCCATTACAGTCAGATCTCGAGGTATAACGCTTGAATACACATTTTTTAAATTTTTGTAGAGTAGTATTTTAGGTTTATTTCAGTTTTGTTTTATTTATTTCCGTGTTGCTACTCTTTTAGATCTGCATATTATATTT
This sequence comes from Picea engelmannii, assembly GCA_009831015.1. Classification (NCBI taxonomy): domain Eukaryota; kingdom Viridiplantae; phylum Streptophyta; class Pinopsida; order Pinales; family Pinaceae; genus Picea; species Picea engelmannii. The sequence goes on from ML791889.1 coordinate 250,002, forward strand.
TCCTCGTGCCCTGTGTGATCTCGGAAAATCATAAACAGATAGGAAAAGGTGCATCTTTCGGGTATGCTAACCGAGATCAAACCCTTGTTGTCATTGAGAAGCAAAAAAAAATTCTTGTGTGAAAAGAGTTTTTTTTAACAACAACAACAACAACACCCCCAATCCTCCTTCTGAACATTACAATATGTTTTTCTAGACCATTTGGTTAAAAGTTGCCTTATTAAGTAAGAGGTCTTGAGTTCAAGTCTCTCTTTTGTTACTTTTTTTGAAAAAGTTCATGCTAAAATTGTAAATATTTTGCATGCAGATTTTATGTTATAAAGTAACTTCACTGTAAAAGTGATCCCCACTTCTCTTTATAAAAGTGGGTCACTTCATAAAGTAGCTTAGACTATCACGTGGCCATTTGGTTGTCGTTTATGTCTTTTTTTAAAAGGGCATAACTCTCACATCTGAAGTCCTTTTTCGATCTCTTTCCATCCAGATCATCAGTTTCAGTTTTTAAATCCATATTCTCTGCATATTTAATATGAATTATACAAGTAATATCTTTCTTACCAACACCAACTACTTCCAATGGAAATCTCATATGGAATATTTATTAAGAAGTAAAGGCTTGTACCATATTACCTTGGGAAAGGAAAAGACACCCACTGATAATGATAATAAAGTAAAATGGGCTAATGGGAGTGATGAATCACGTGGACTAATCAAAATGTCCATCTCTCCTGATTTAAGGCACCACCTTCAAGAAATTGATGACCCCGAAGAAGCTTGGGAAAATATTGAATTTGTTTTTGGTAAACTCAATATTATTTGAGCACAACAGTTAGAAAATCAAGTACTGACCTTGAGTCCAAGTGATTTTTCTTGCCTTGGAGACTATCTATGTAAGTTTAAAACACTCAGAATTTTATGTGGAGAATGTAAGATAAAAATGGAGGAAGAGCATTGCATCTATCTTATTCTTTCTAACCTAGGTAGTGCATATTTTGTGTTTGTATCTACCTTTTATGCCATGAGAGAGGCTCTAGGGAAAGCTTATGAAAAAACCACACTTGAGTCCTTTTGTGCTGCTTTGATTAGAGAGGAATATAATATTGTACAACTTGGAGTGATCAACACTACATGTACCTCCAACAAAGCCCTAGTTTCCCACCAGAAAGATAAACCCAAGTATCCTAAGAAGCAACATACTCGCTACAACAACAAGCAACATAAGGGTCCCAAAACCACTTAGACAGCTTCATCTCCTAATGGTGACATAGGAGAAAAATATAAAAATAAGAATACTGACAGACATTGCAACTTTTGTGATAAAGATGGTCATGATGAGTCTAAATGTTTCAAGAAGATGGCAGCTTTAGAAGCAGCGATGAAGAAGCACAACATCAGTATTGATTCTACTTCTTATTCTTCTTCTCATGGACATGCACTTACCTCTTCTGGTTTCTCCTTCAACACTTTTCATTTCACTCAAAAAGGTTTTTGTTTGCCCAAGATACGACCATTACAGTGAGATGTGGAGGTATAAATCTTGAATACGCATTTTTTTAATTTTTGTAGAGTAGTATTTTGGTTTTATTTTGGTTTTGTTTTATTTATGTCCAGGTTGCTACTCTTTTATATCTGTGTATTCTCTTTTCCCCATGCCCTATTTGATCTCAGAAAATCGGAAACAGATAGGAAAAGGTGCATCTTCTGGGTAAGCTAACTGAGATCTAACCCTTGTTGTCATCGAGAAGCAAATTTTTTTTCTTGTGTGAAAAGAGTTTTTTTTAACATGCTCTCCAACAACAACAACAACAACCCCAATTCTAAACATTACAATATGTTTTTCTATACCATTTGGTTAAAAGTTGCCTTATTAAGTAAGAGGTCTTGAGTTCAAGTCTCTCTTTTGTTACTTTTTTTGAAAAAGTTCATGCTAAAATTGTAAATATTTTGCATGCAACTTTTCTGTTATAAAGTAACTTCATTGTAAAATTGATCCCCACTTCTCTTTATAAAAGTGGGTCACTTCATAAAGTCACTTACACTATCACATGGTCATTTGGTTACTGTTTATGTCTTTTTTTAAAAGGTCATAACTCTCACATCCGAAGTCTGTTTTCGATCTCTTTCCATCCAGATCATCAGTTTCAATTTTTAAATCCATATTATATGCATATTTAATATGACTTCTGTTATCACCCTATAAATTATAGGAATCAACTGGTGACTGGGATATTATCTGTCTCTAGTGTTTTTGTTGACAAATGATTTTTCATTCTGCAAATAACTTGAAAAGAAAAAAGAAAAAAAGAAAGAAAAGAAAAAAGAAAAAGAAAAAGAAAAGAGGGCATAAAAGAATTGCAAAAAAATGCTCCATGCAATAATAGTAACTTGGTCCATACCTTTCAAGCATGGCCAAGTTCTTTTTAAATTTGATGTTGATTAGGGTAGTGAATGAATTTGGCTAAACAGTTTAATCTTAGCCAAATTGTCTAGGTTAGAGTAGTGAATAAATTTGGCCAGACTGTCTAATCCTGGTCAGATAGCCCTAGGGTAGAGTAATTTCTTAACCCAATAGTCTAATCTGGGTTAACTATCATAGGAAACTAGGTTAGAACATAGGTTAGTTGCTTTATTGTTTTCATTCAAATAAAACCATTTTGATGTAAATTTTGCACCATGTTTCGAGTGCTTAAAAGATAGTTTGGTCAAGCCCCATGGTGGTCTCTACTTGAATAACTTTGGAAAAACCCATAAAAATGCATTTATCCTAAGTTTTTCCAGAGCATGTGTTCTCCGCTCCCCATTTATGCTCCCTGCACATGTCGACGGTCCTGATCGCAGCGCCCAGATCTACGGTGTACAAAGCATTCCGGACCCCCTCCCCCACGACCATTCTGCTTTTAACCAGAGGGGGGGGTCCGGAATCATTGATAACAGTTGCATGCATCTGGACGGCTCTGGGTTGAGCACTTAAATCAACGATCTATATTGGATTCCGGACCCCCCCCGTCTGTTCTGCCTTTAATGGAAGGGGGGGGGGGGTCCGGAATGGTTGATAAAGGACACGCAAAGATCTGCGGCTCATAAACAAGCGCACTGATCAACGACCCAAAATGGTTTTCGGACCCCCCCCCGTATGATCTGCTTTTAACTGAGGGGAGGGGTCCGGAATGGTAATCCCCCACTAGCGGGTCCCTTGTATTGTGTGGCATAAATCTATTGGTCCCGAAGTCCCATCACCATCTGCTATCTGACAGACTTCCCATCACTTACAGACGTCACCTTCCACTTGTTCCACTTGTTCCACTTGTTCCACTTGTTCCACTTGTTCCCGAGTCAGTCACATCCCATAACTGTTGACAGTCCCGTCCCCCCTTTTCACTCATGGCAAGCCCCTTATTGCGACTTTTACCTCCAATCCCTAGCCTCCACGTCACCCGTCCGTATTTTTTAGCCACCGTCACCTACCATCTCACCCTCATAGTGATCCGTTGGCCATTTATTACTGGATAACACATCCGTTATCCAGCTGACCTGTCTCCCACGCCCAACCGACCCAAGTTTAAATAAAACTGTCGTTATTCCCTTACATGCGCTATTCACCCATTGCAACAGAGATATTCACAGATTCCTTCTCTGTTACATTCCGTCGCCATCATCCATAGTCCCGCCCCCACTAACGTTGTGTTTATTGTAGGTAATGTTGCAGAAATGGCGCCAAAGCCCAGACAAGCAGAAGGAGAGGAGAATCTGTTTCTCCCACCTCCTGTCGACCTAGACAATATCCCACTGGTTGACAAAGATAGATTAATCGCAGACACCAAATGCGATTTTGATTTCTCAGACCTCCAGTCATGGCTCATGGAAGTGTTCCTGGACCAAAGTGATGAAATTGGACTCTGGGAGTCCAATTTACCCCTCTGCCTTTTCCCTCAAATCCACCATTTTCCTGAGTTTGCTCTCAAGTGTCAAGCTCACTATATTCCCGAACAAAGATCCATTGTCTCCTCTTCTGGAGAGACCCTGTTCCTCATCACACCCAAGTCCATAGACCAGATGATGCAAATTCCCCGTGCCGACTCTGCATCTCCTTTCAACCTGGAAATCCTTACAGAGTTGTATCAGAAAATTACTTTTCCCCAAAGAGCTCAAATATTTGAGCTTTTCCTTCCCACATCCACTCAATTCCCTTCCACAAATCCCCCTTACCCGTCGTCCATGTTCTCCACTAAGGGAAACCAAGTTATTTCTTCCCTTTGCACTCTGTTGGGATACTATTCTGAACAGTGGATAGATGAGCCCATTCTAGGTTTTCTATCCATTTTCTCCGCTGATGAAAAACCCACCACCTAGTTTGATTTCAGTACATTCTTGGCCGATAATATTCACGAACAGTTCGTGAATTTTGGCACGGAAGGCATGTTCAGATAATCGTCCATACTGGCATACATGTTTGTTTTCTTTCAGGCAGATAAATTCAGTTTTTCCATGCAGAAGATGGATGAAGATGGAAAACCTCAGGCAGTCACAGCATGGACTTCTTTGCTAAAGCAAAACTCTACAGAGTACAGTTTCAAGGTGTTCATCGATCAGTTCTACCACCCTATGGTAAGCATGCTGAGCGGCAGGCCCGAGCCTCGAATAAATGACTAAGTCCAGAGAATCCTGCATCTCTCGGACACAAAGACTGGGGATTGGTACCTGTATCAAAATCATACCGAGATCAGAGTATACGGTTTTGAGTTGGCACCGTATAAGCTACCCAAATATTTTCCTGTCAGAATCTTTGCATTAGAATATATAAGGCAGATTATGAATTTAGATAACATCCATTTTGTATCATTAAAGAAAAAGAAGCAACTTAGTATCAAGGGGCAGATTGGCTCCTTCATCTGCAACAGTCGGGGCACCGGGGAAGAAGCCGATAGGATGTTGAAAGAAATGAAGTTCTTCATGATCTTCCCATGGCACTATGATCCTCATGGGATCATCTCAGAGATGAGGGTGAAGAACAAGAACATCCCGTATGTTCATACGTCCAAGCCCGAAATTGAGAAATTCGCCAATCAGACAGTGTGGGTGCCTAACACCTTGGTCGAAGTGGAACAAAAGGTTCCCCTGACCACTATGACGCCAACGACCACGCCACAGGTCCCTAAGGAAAAAATGCCTCGACAAGAGTTATCTCTTCCTGTCACGGAGGTATCGTCTGAAGAATTCCAGTTGCACACTAAGAGGCCCAAGACAATTTCAGTTCCTCGTTCGACTGGAGGACAAGAAGCCCCACCTACCAGAGTGACTAAGTCTATTATTCCACCCTTCGGTTCGATCCTCTACAAGGAAATTATCCCTGCATTACCGAAGAAATCCACAGACTCCCCATCGGACACTCAGCCAAGCAAGACTGGGCCCAAGTTGAGCATTTTCGAGAAGTACGAACGGATCAAGAAAAAGAACCAAAATCTTACCAGCAGTACTTACGCTCAGTTTCGGAAGCAGACGTCAACTGTGCAGCATAGGCTGTTGTCTGCATTTGACATAGAAAAGGGCAGAATGCACATGGCCTTCCTCCTGGCACATGTGCCAGAACCCAAGGTGATCACTAACTACAAGAGGGCCACCTTCGAGTTTCAGACGAAGGACGTGCATCCAGCTGACCAGATGGATCTGCACAAACATACGGGGGAAATGGTGTTCCATACATTGGCGCATGCTTCTTCTTCTACAGCCAAATTGCAGGTGTCACTGAATAATTCTCAAACTCAACTCAAGCTGGAGAAGATATCGTCCTTTGCGAAGGACAATAGAATCAAAACTTTGGAGGAGCTGGTCCTCAAGATCGACTATGACCCTTCGAACGTCAAAGTAGTGGAGGATATGATGAAAAAGAATAATGCAGGCATTGCCTCCTTGAGGAAACAACTGAAACTCCTACCCACAGAGGACTCGCAGGATAAGGAGATAGAAGAGAAAGAAGGTGAGAAGGACGAAATGCTCAAGTTGCTCATGGAGCAGAATGCACAGCTCAAAGAAATGGAAGCTGAGATGGAGATATTATTGAAAGAGAAAGAGAAGTTGAAGCCAATGGAATTGATTCCATTGAGTTCTATCCCAATTGTAGGAGTGAGCACTGCATCAATGACAACAATCCCATCCACAACTCCATTGACATCCCAAGAGAAAAAAACCGACCTAGCTAAATCCATGGAAAAGATGAACCTGCAAGAGATAGAGATCATCATGCTTAAAAAGGAAGTGGAGAACCTTCAGGAACTCAAAAATTCCTTCCAGACCAGTCTATCTAAGGAAAAGAAGGTGACAGAGCATCTCAAGCAGGAGTTGCAGTAGCTCCAGAAACAAACAGTGGCAGGAAAGACATTGGCCGAGGTTAAAGAGAGTGTATGGACAGACATTACTAAGTCCATGAATGAAATATGGCCAATGATCCAGATCATGTTCGAGAAGAATGAATTGATGTTGAGGAGAAAACAGGCCATTGAGAAGATCAAAGTAGAATTGGGAGACATGCCAACACAGGCAAACGAGATCATCAAGTTCCTCAATTCTAAGACTAGGGAAGAGCTGGAAGAACTAAAGATTGAAGACAGAACAGAGACCATCCTTGAGGTCAAAATATTTTTGACCAAGAGAGGACTAATGATGCAGCTGGAAGAAAAGGTTCAGGTCATGGACTAGGGGGTACAAAGGTTTTTCAATAAGATTGAAGCTCTCCAGAAGAAAGGTCTTCCTGGTCTGAAGGTTATTAATGATAAACTGATGACACTCCCAGATTACAAGAAGAGATTGGCTGACGTGTCTAAGGACAATTCGAAGTTTGCAGGCATTCAAGGGAGCATCACCGGAAAATCATTTATGGATGCCCTTCAGTGGGATATTAGCATCCAACACGAGATTCGATACATTTTCCTCACCAAGCCTACATTTGCCAAGTACACAGACATGGACGAAGTGTATCGGAGGTTGCTCAAAGTCAACGTGCACAGTCATCTCAGATGGGAGGAACTCTATGATCTGATTGATTAGAGGATGAGATGGTCCCAGTCCAGTCATTTGTCCAGTCAGAAGAGGTTGTGCAAAAACCTCGCAAACGGCCTACCCAGAAATCATCATGCAGTTACAACACATCATCGAGTAGTTCCTAGATTTTTGAGATTTGTTAAGTTTGTTAGGCTAAAAATAGATTTAGCACGTCCTGGTCATTTATGACAGGAACGTTTGTAATTGAGTTATAAATATTTCACCTTTCGAAGTATTGAGGGTTGTTTATCTTCACACCCTGACGCTATCAGACTGTAATATTGTTGAAGAGATCTTCCATTAATAAAAGGAGGCACTTTTGCAGGATTCTTGCGTGTATTCACTGGTGATGTTTTCTCTCTAAGTTGAATGTTATTCTTTCTTTGTGATCATCTTGTTTTCTAATCCTAATCTTTACGAGTAACGAGTGTTGCAGGATTTATCTTGTATACCCTGTTTCTGACTCGAAGGATTTAAGTGTTTATCTTCTGGTGTTTTCGATAAAGAAATTCTTAATTGCTTCTTTGTTGAAATCATTTTTCTTATCTTTTCTGCTATCCGCCATTTATGCTATTAAAATACCCAGTGATTATATTATCTTTCCCTGTGAAAGTTTTTCCTGTACATTTTTGGTTCTGATCTCATATTTTCTTAAAACACAGACCCCATAGCCCAATGGATGTGTAGACTGTCTCAACCAATTCGAAAAAACACCTTAAAAACAAAACCGACCTATTTCTTTACCTAGCCTAATATTTAAATTCGGAAACATAGCTAAATCAGACAGAGAGATCCCTCTCTGAAGTTGGAAGGGCTAGATCCTAGCTTCAAAAGTGGTTGGATAAAGTTACCTTGTAAATTTCTTCTTTCGTCAACCTCTAGGAAATTTACCAAGTCCTAACATAGTGGCGACTCCACTGGGGAATGAATGGAAAAGTTAAAACCTACGTCCTTTTCCCTAAAAGAAAATTTTGTATCTGAAATATTGCTCCTTAAATATTGCAAATCCGAGAAGGAAGTAATGTTCAGAGGTTGATTAAACTTTGTACATATTATTTTCGGACTCATAAAATTAAAAAGTATATATATAAAAAACCAAAAAGAATTCTGGCT
>ML791889.1:258199-276274 GCA_009831015.1 Picea engelmannii
GAAATATTGCTCCTTAAATATTGCAAATCCGAGAAGGAAGTAATGTTCAGAGGTTGATTAAACTTTGTACATATTATTTTCGGACTCATAAAATTAAAAAGTATATATATAAAAAACCAAAAAGAATTCTGGCTCCCAAAAAAGTCTATACTCGATCTCATCCAGATCCAAAACCTGTGAAAGTAACAGACAATCCAGAGCAGTTGCTCAGGAAAAAGACCATTTTTGAAGTTTCAGTAAGTCATACTCCCATTCATAAATCCCTTTCTTTTTCAGGAGAAATTGTCTCTTCAAAACCCCGATATTGACATCTTTTCCGGCCAAAGCCTATCCAGGTCCAAATCCGGTAGTTTCGTCACTGAAATCCTTTTCAACCCAACCATATTGCAACCCCGAACCCCTGAAGTACTATCTCCCACTGCTAACCATCAAACCACTCCCTCGGTGCCAGCCAGTCCCTCCTCCTCCTCGCCGATCACCCAGGTTGTCATCCCACCTCCTCCACCTATCATGGCATCCAGATATGCTCCCTTGGTATTGGTCGCACCTCTCCATGCTATGCCTCAAGACTACCAAACTAGACTCCCACAGTTCGATGCAACAGGACCCTTGAAAGCCCAACAACATGTTGACAAAATGAATGATTATTTTGACCTACAAGAAGTTGATGAGGCTGACGTTCAAATGAGATTGTTTGCCCAAAGTTTGACAGGTGACGTTAAGAAATGGTACAAAGCTTTACCAGTCGCCTCAATCCCTGACCTTGTCACTTTTCAAAGGAGTTTTCTCGACAGATGGGAGGTAAAGAAAACCCCTCTCCAAATATTGTCAGAATACGAGAATATAAGAAGAAATCAAGGTGAGACGGTACAAGATTACCGCACCCATTTCAACAACCTGTACAATGCAATCCCGGCCGAAATCAAACCTCCACAGGGTCTGGCATTGATTAAATTCCCTGATGGATTTGACGCCGACATGTCTTACCAACTAAGAGAAAGAAATTCTACCACCCTGGAGGACATGTAGAAAAGTGCTATAAGTGTGGAGGCCAATTTGTTGGCGAAAAGAGCACGACAGAGGTCAGAGAGGAGGGTTACCATTAAAGAAGAGCCTTCCACATCAAACTCCAATTCCAAATTGGATTCTTTGGCCAGAGCAGTGGAAAGAATGATGGACAAACTCACTGTGTCAGATAGAAATCCTCTGAGAGATGACTCACTAGCTCCTCAAGTCCAGAATCCTAAATTCAGGAGAAACCCTCCTCAAATCAGACAGAGAGATCCTAGGGATCAAAGAGAGCAGAGGGGTCCAGATCAGCAGATCAGACCTCCCCTGCAAAAAAATTATGCCGACGAAGGGGAGGAAGTAATAGAAGGACTAGAGGATACTCACATAAATCTCATGGGCATTCACGACAACGAAGCTATTTTCCTCACCCAAGAAGAGCAAGAGTTTTTTCTTCTCAATCAAACAAAGGTAAGCGAAGAAGCTAAAGATGTAGAACAACAGGCATTCAAAAATTCCATTTTGGAAGTACACCGACAGTAAAATCTGCGGAGTAAAAAGACAGAAGGGAGTTCTCCAAAAAAGACAATTGAAACAAATAAGGTAGTTGAAACTGAGAAGGCCTCCGAACCAGCTATCGAGAAAATTCCTGAGAAGAGCACTGCCGACACTCCCGTGAAGAAAAACCTTACTATTCTAAAAAGGTCGTCGTAGCCCGAGGTTTCACCTATTAATCCACCAAGTACTTCTGGACAGAAGGATATGGTGGACAAACCAGAATTGATGAGCCAAGGAAGAGCTCCAACACCTTTCAACCTTGAGGGGGAATTGGCCAAAGTAAAAATTCCCATCCCACTTTCTGAGTTGATGAATAAAGACGTTTATGGTTCACAGATAATTAAATAACTGACCATTGAACCTGACATAGGCACGAAGGCCTTAACCATTGGATCAACAAATCATTCAGACACTGTGAACCTTACTGATGATCAACCCGAGCTTCTTTTCGGACTTGAAGTAGATGGTCGAGATGATACCAGTGAGGTCACTCCTTTTTACATCAGTCTAAACATACATGACCTGATCCTCCATAATTCTATGATGGATTCAGGTGATTCCCATAATCTGATGCCAAAAGCAGTGATGGAGAAATTGGGACTGTAGGTCACCAGACCTTATAAGGATCTACATTCATTCTATTCCAATAAGGTTAGATGCATTGGTTTGATCAAGGACCTGTGTATCACCCTTGTCCAGATTCCTGCAAAGAGCATGGTCATGGATGTGGTAGTTGCAGACATCCCTCCGAAGTATGGTATGTTGCTCTCCCGGTCTTGGGGGGCTAACTTGAGAGGCACCCTGCAGCTGGATATGTCTTATGCCACTATCCCAGTTTTCGGCCAACAAAGAAGGCTATACAGAGAACCATTGATGAAGTACATGGTCAGTAGCGAGGAAAAACTGCACAACTATCCTCTTTACTCTGCACATTCTGACCTGGATTCTTTTATCCTATATAACAATGGTGACACGGAAGAACAATACATTCAGTTGGGGGAGGATACATCTAGCCAGGACGGAGGCCAAGAAACCATTAAGGTAGCAAGGATGAAGAACGTGATAACTAAAGAGTTACCCGCTGATTTCTGGAGCATGGATTTTGATAGGGTAGTGAGCAAAGAAGGAGCTAGAGTAGGAGTTTGGTTGCATAACCACAGAAACAGGTATTCAGAAAACCATTCTTACAAATTAAATTTCCAATGCACTAACAATATTGTTGAGTATGAAGGCTTGATGCTCGGCTTGAAACTTTTGAAAAAGGTTGGTGCTAAACAGATTATGGTGAGAGGTGACTCTGAGCTGATAATTAAGCAGATCAAAGGTGATTATGCTATGAAACACCCACGTCTTAGAGCTTATAGGAATGTTGTTCTTGATGCCTTGAGATGTTTCACTGAAGTCAACTTGCAGGCAATGCCGAGGGGACAAAACATTCTGGTGGATGGATTGGCTACGTCAGCAGCCACCTGTAAGATTCATTTCCTCTCGACCCGCCCGTACACGGTAGAAGTGAAGTGTCGACCAACTGTTCCCGACAACATCATGTATTGGCAAGTTTTTGGTAATGATGATCATATTGAGGACTTTCTGCAGTGTAAAAACGATTTTGAATGTACAAATATAGATTTAGAGAGCGAAGATGAAAATGTAAATAGATATGATTTTGAAATTGATAGTGTAAACAACGTCAATTCAGGAGAATTAGGAGATGATGAAATGGATTCCGATGTTTTACATTTGAAAAGCAATGTTTTACCCAGAGGCCTAGTCCCTTTAGAAGACTTGTTTGATTTTAATGACGTAGCCAAAAAACCGAAAATCGAAGAAAATGGACAAGAGGTAGAAGATTGTAATATAGGGACTGAAGAGAAACCTAAAATGGTCAAACTGTCTAAATATTTACCCCCAGAGAAAAAACTCAAATACATTGAGTTGTTCAAAGAATATTCAGACGTCTTTGCCTGGGGTTATGAGGATTTGAAGGCTTATGATACTAGCATCATACAACACAAAATTCCAATAAAAGAAGACCAAAAACCATTCAGACAGAAACTTAAGAGGATTAATCCCAAGTTGCTCCCTCTAATAGAAAAGGAAATCAAAAAAATGTACGATGCCAAAATCATAGTCCCATTGCGTTTTTCCAAGTGGGTCTCTAATTTAGTCCCTACACGTAAGAAATCTGGGGAAATCAGAGTTTGTATAGATTTCTGAAATCTGAATAAGGTTTCCTTGAAGGACAATTACCCTTTGCCGAAAATGGACCACATCCTTCAAAGGGTGGTCGGATCCAGTAGAATTTCTTTGCTGGACGGTTTCTCGGGTTACAATCAGGTCCTAGTTCACCTGGATGACCAAGACAAAACTGAGTTCACTACGCCTTGGGGCACTTTCATGTATGTGAAAATGCCTTTTTGTTTGATGAACACAGGAGCCACATTCCAGAGAGCGATGGATATCGCCTTTGTGGAAGAATCGGGGAAGTTTATTGTCATCTATTTAGACGATGTAACTGTGTTTTCCCGATCTGATGACGAGCACCTGCGACACCTTAGATGAGTCTTTGAGAAGTGTAGAAAGTTTGGGATTTCTTTAAATCCTAAGAAAAGAGTTTTCGGGCTAGAGGAAGGAAAACTGCTAGGACATATCATCTCCAAGGATGGGATCAAAATAGACCCCAGCAGAATCGAGGCCATACAAAAGTTAGAACACCCAAGAAACCTCAAAGAACTACAGTCTTTTATCGAGAGAATAAACTTTCTGCGAAGATTCATTCCCAACCTGGCAGAGCTCCTCAGAAACATTACAAATATTCTTAAAAAAGATGTAAAAATAAAATGGGACTCAGAGTCCAGATAGTCTTTCGAACAAGTCAAATGAGCACTCACAGAAGCCCATGTTTTGATCAGTCTAGATTTTACTAAAGATTTCTATCTTTTTTCTTTCGCCTCTGAACATACTATAGCAGCCGTGTTACTACAAAAGAACAGTGAAGGGTATGAACAACCCATAGCTTTCTTTAGCAAGGCATTGAGAGACACTGCACTCTGAACTACAAGATAATGGAGAAACAAGCTTTTGCCTTAGTTAAAGCTATAAAAGACTTTAGGGTCTACATTCTTCATTCCCACACCATTGCGTATGTTCCGAATGCAGTGGTAAAAGACATTTTGACACAGGACAACCTGGATGGAAGAAGAGGAAAGTGGATAGCTGTCAGTTTAGAATACGATATAGAGATTAAGCCCACGAAACTAATCAAAGGTCAAGGCCTTGCTAAATTAATGGTTGAATCTAACTTCCATGCTCTTGACATTAATTTTCTAGATGTGGTAGATGAACAGGGAGAGATGGCGACTCCAAGCGTGAGAGAGGTATTTCTCAACTCTCCATGGTACGCAGACCTTATATATGTTTTGAAAAATTTACAAGCTCCCCCTGTTTTGACTAAGACTAAAGCTAGATTTTTAAAGTTGAAAGCCTTAAAATTCTGTATTCTAGAAGGCAATTTGTATTGGAAAGATCCTGGAGGCATTCTGTTAAACTATTTATTGAAAGATGAAGCTGAAAAATTGTTACAAGAATTTCATGCAGGTGAATGTGGTGGCCATTTGAACTGGAAGGTCACAACCAACAAAATACTCAGAGCGGGTTTCTATTGGCCCACCCTATTCGTTGACGTGCATCAAAGGGTGACTGCATGTCATCAATGTTAGCTATTTGAAGGCAAAAGGAAACTTCTTCCTCTTCCCCTGAAACCGATCTCAGTTGAAGCCCCTTTCCAGCAATGGGGACTGGACTTCATTGGAGAAATACACCCCCCTTCTTCAGGCCAGCACAGGTGGATTCTCACTGCCACCGATTACTTTACCAAATGGATCAAAGCAGTACCAAGAAGGCAAGCCACTGACTCTGTTATTATCAAGTTCCTTGAAAATAATATTTTGTCTCGCTTTGGATGTCCTAGAAAGATTATAACTGACAATGCAGCTGCCTTTCGGTCGAAGAAGCTTATAGATTTCTGCAATCAATATCACATTAGTTTGGGGCATTCCACAGCCTACTACCCTCAGGGGAATGGGCTGGCGGAATATTCAAACAAAACCTTGGTAAATATCATCAAGAAAACATTGCAGGAAAACAAGAAATCATGGCACAACAAGTTGTTGTTTGCGTTATGGGCTGACAGACTGACCACCAAAAGGTCAATCGGTATGTCACCATACCAGCTGGTCTATGGCACAGAGGCAGTTTTCCTCACTTCTTTGGGAGTTCCTGTCATGAAGTTGCTTCAAGATGTACAAGCTGAGCCAAATGACTCACAGAGAAGGATCAACCAGATGATCCATTTGCAGCAATCCAGGGAGGAGGCTTTCGACAAGACTCGGGTAATCCAAGAAAACATCAAGAAGATCTTTGACAAACGAACCAAGGAAGATGATTTTGAGATAGGAGATTTGGTGCTGAGATGGGATGCTAGAAACGAAGACAAGGGAAAGCATGGAAAATTTGACAGTCTGTGGACAGGACCATACATGATCCAAGATTTCAGGGGAAATAATTCTTTCTTGTTAAACAACACTGATGGGTCAGATATGCCAGAAGGACCTGTGAATGGCAGAATGTTGTAACATTATGTGCCACCTCAGTAAAAGATTCGAGTTTTCACTCTCCATTGTACATACCGTTTTAATTTTCATTTTTCACTTGCATTTTCTAAGTGAAGAACATTAGTCAGTTGGTTGAAGCCCAAAGAGAAGGCCCTAAGCTGCTGACCACTGTTTTTCCATTTTTTGAGAATAAAACCAACGAAGGCTACTAGACAGAAATTTTCAGAATGACGGGAACCAGGATTCTTGGCACTTCACAGGGAAAGTACCATCCCCAGGTGGAGCCGCTGTTATCACCCTATAAATTATAGGAATCAACTGGTGACTGGGATATTATCTGTCTCTAGTGTTTTTGTTGACAAATGATTTTTCATTCTGCAAATAATTTGAAAAGAAAAAAGAAAAAAAGAAAGAAAAGAAAAAAGAAAAAGAAAAAGGAAAAGGAAAAGAAAAAGAAAAGAGGGCATAAAAGAATTGCAAAAAAAAGCCCCATGCAATAATAGTAACTTGGTCCATACCTTTCAAGCATGGCCAAGTTCTTTTTAAATTTGATGTTGATTAGGGCAGTGAATGAATTTGGCTAAACAGTTTAATATTAGCCAAAGTGTCTAGGTTAGAGTAGTGACTAAATTTGGCCAGACTGTCCAATCCTGGTCAGATAGCCCTAGGGTAGAGTAATTTCTTAACCCAACAGTCTAATCTGGGTTAACTGTCATAGGAAACTAGGTTAGAACATAGGTTAGTTGCTTTATTTTTTTCATTCAAATAAAACCAGCTTGATGTAAATGTTGCACCATGTTTCGAGTGCTTAAAAGATAGTTTGGTCAAGCCCCATGGTGGTCTCTACTTGAATAACTTTGGAAAAACCCATAAAAATGCATTTATCCTAAGTTTTACTAGAGCATGTGTTCTCTACTCCACATTAATGCTGCCTGCACATGTCGACGGTCCTGATCGCGGCGCCCAGATCTATAGTGTACAGAGCATTCCAAACCCCCCCGACCGTTCTGCTTTTAACCAGAGGGGGGGGGGGGGGGGATCTGGAATCACTGATAACAGTTGCGCGCATCTGGATGGCTCTGGGTTGAGCGCTTAAATCAACGATCTATATTGGATTCCGGACCCCCCTGTCTGTTCTGCCTTTAATGGAAGGGGGGGGTCCGGAATGGTTGATAAAGGATGCGCAAAGATCTGTGGCTAAAAAATGAGCGCGCTGATCAACGGCCCAAAATGGTTTTCGGACCCCCCCGTATGATCTGCTTTTAACTGAGGGGGGGGGTCCGAAATGGTAATCCCCCTCTGGCGGGTCCCTTGTATTATGTGGCATAAATATATTGGTCCTGAAGTCCCGTCACCATCTGCTATCTGACAAACTTCCCGTCACTTACAAATGTCACCTTCCACTTGTTAAACTTGTTCCACTTGTTCCCGAGTCAGTCACATCCCATAACTGTTGACAGTCCCCTCCCCCCTTTTCACTCATGGAAAGCCCCTTATTGCGACTTTTACCTCCAATCCCTAGCCGCCACGTCAACCATCTGTATTTTTTAGCCACCGTCACCTGCCATCTCACCCTCATAGTGATCCGTTGGCCATTTATTACTGGATAACACATCCGTTATCCAGCTGACCTGTCTCCCACGCCCAACCGACCCCAGTTTAAATAAAACTATCATTATTCCCTTACATGCACTATTCACCCATCGCACCAGAGAGATTCACATATTCCTTCTCCGTTACATTCTGTCGCCCTCATCCACAGTCCCTCCCCCACTAACGTTCTGTTTATTGCAGGTAATGTTGCAGAAATGGCGCCAAAGCCCAGACAAGCAGAAGGAGAGGAGAATCTGTTTCTCCCGCCTCCCATCGACCTGGACAAGATCCCACTGGTTGACAAAGACAGATTAATCGTAGACACCAAATGTGATTTCGATTTCTCAGACCTCCAGTCATGGATCAAGGAAGTGTTCCTAGACCAGAGTGATGAAATTGGACTCTGGGAGTCCAATTTACCCCTCTACCTTTTCCCTCAGAGCCACCATTTTCCTGAGTTTGCTCTCAAGTGTCAAGCTCACTATATTCATGAACAAAGACTCATCGTCTCCTCTTCTGGAGAAAACCTGTTCCTCATCACGCCCGAGTCCATATACCAGTTGATGCAAATTCCCCGTGCCGACTCTGCGTCTCCTTTCAACCTGGAAATCCTTACAGAGTTGTATCAGAAAATGAATTTTCCCCAAAGAGCTCAAATATTTGAGCTTTTCCTTCCCACATCTGCTCAATTCCCTTCCACAAATCCCCCTTACCCGTCGTCCATGTTCTCCACTAAGGGAAACCAGGTTATTTCTTCCCTTTGCACTCTGTTGGGATACTATTCAGACCAGTGGGTAGATGAGCCCATTATGGGTTTTCTATCCATTTTCTCCGCTGACGAAAAACCCACCACCAAGTTTGATTTCAGTATGTTCTTGGCCGATAATATTCACAAACAGTTTGTGAATTTTGGCATGGAAGGCATGTTCAGATACTCGTCCATACTGGCATACATGTTTGTTTTCTTTCAGGCAGATAAATTCAGTTTTTCCATGCAGAATATGGATGAAGATGGAAAACCTCAGGCAGTCACAGCATGGACTTCTTTGCTAAAGCACAACTCTGCAGAGTACAGTTTCAAGGCGTTCATTGATCAGTTCTACCACCCTGTGTTAAGCATGCTGAGCGGCAGGCCCGAGCCTCGAATAAATGACAAAGTCTAGAGAATCCTGCATCTCTCGGACAATACAAAGACCGGGGATTGGTACCTGTATCAAAATCATACTGAGATCAGAGTATACGGTTGCAAGTTGGCACCGTATAAGCTACCCAAATATTTTCCTGTCAGAATCTTTGCATTAGAATATATAAGGCATATTATGAATTCATATGACATCAATTTTGTATCATTAAAGAAAAAGCAGCAGCTTCGAATCAAGGGGCAGATTGGCTCCTTCATCTGCAATAGTCGGGGCACCGGGGAAGAAGCCGACAGGATGTTGAAAGAAATGAAGTTCTTCATGAGCTTCCCATGGCACTATGATCCTCATGGGATCATTTCAAAGATGAGGGTGAAGAACAAGAACATCCCGTATGTTCATACGTCCAAGCCCGAAATTGAGAAATTCGCCAATCAGACAGTGTGGGTGCCTAAAACCTTGGTCTAAGTGGAACAGCAGGTTCCCCCGACCACTAAGCCGCCAACGACCATGCCACAGGTCCCTAAGGAAAAATTGCCTCGACAAGAGTTATCTCCACCTATCACAGAGGTATCGTCCGAAGAGTTCCAGTTGCACACTAAGAGGCCCAAGACAATTTCAGTTCCTGGTCCGACTGGAGAACAAGAAGCCCCACCTACCACAGTGACTAAGTCTATTATTCCACCCTTCATTTCGAGCCTCTACAAGGACATTATCCCTGCATTATCGAAGAAATCCACAGACTCCCCATCGGACACTCAGCCAAGCAAGACTGGGCCCATGTTAAGCATTTTCGAGAAGTACGAGATGATCAAGAAAAAGAACCAAACTCTTACCAGCAGTATTTACGCTCAGTTTCGGAATCAGACGTCAACTGCGCAGCATAGGCTGTTGTCTTCATTTGACACAGAAAAGGGAAGAATGCACATGGCCTTCCTCCAGGCATAGGTTACAACACATCATCGAGTAGTTCCTAGATTTTTGAGATTTGTTAAGTTTGTTAGGATAAAAATAGATTTAGCACGTCCTCGTCATTTATGACAGGAACGTTTGTAATTGAGTTATAAATATTTCACCTTTCGAAGTATTGAGGGTTGTTGATCTTCACACCCTGACGCTATCAGACTGTAATATTGTTGAAGAGATCTTCCATTAATAAAAGGAGGCACTTTTGCAGGATTCTTGCGTGTATTCACTGGTGATGTTTTCTCTCTAAGTTGAATGTTATTCTTTCTTTGTGATCATCTTGTTTTCTAATCCTAATATTTACGAGTAACGAGTGTTGCAGGATTTATCTCGTATACCCTGTTTCTGACTCGAAATATTTAAGTGTTTTTCTTATGGTGTTTTCGATAAAGAAATTCTTAATTGCTTCTTTGTTGAAATCATTTTTCTTATCTTTTATGCTATCTGCCATTTATGCTATTAAAAGACCCAGTGATTATATTATCTCACCCTGTGAAAGTTTTTCCTGTACATTTCTGGTTCTGATCTCATATTTTCTTAAAACACAGACCCCATAGGCCAATGGACGTGTAGACTGTCTCAACCAATTCGAAAAAACACCTTAACAACAAAACCGACCTATTTCTTTACCTAGCCTAATATTTAAATTCGGAAACATAGCTAAATTAGATAGAGAGATCCCTCTATGAAGTTGGAAGGGCTAGATCCCAGCTTCAAAAGTGGTTGGATAAAGTTACCTTGTAAATTTCTTCTTTCATCAACCTTTAGGAAATTTACCAAGTTCTAACAACTTCTATAAGTAATCTCTTGCTTACCAACACCAACTACTTCCAATGGAAATCTCATATGGAAGATTTATTAAGAAGTAAATTCTTGTACCAGATTACCTTGGGAAAGGAAAAGGCACCCACTGATGATGATAATAAGGTAAAATGAGCTAATAGGAGTGATGAATCACGTGGACTAATCAGAATGTCCATCTCTCCTAATTTAAGGTGCCACCTTCAAGAAATTAATGACCCCGAAGAAGCTTGGGAAAAGATTGAATCTATTTTTGGTAAACTCAATATTATTCGAGCACAACAGTTAGAAAATCAAGTACTGACCTTGAGTCCAAGTGATTTTTCTTGCCTTGGGGACTATCTATCTAATTTTAAAACATTCAGAATTTTATGTGAAGAATGTAAGATAAAAATGGAGGAAGAGCATTGCATCTATCTTATTCTTTCTAATCTAGGTAGTGCATATTTTGTGTTTGTATCTACCTTTTATGCCATGAGAGAGGCTCTAGGGAAAGCTTATGAAAAACCCACTCTTGAGTCCTTTTGTGCTACTTTGATTAGAGAGGAAGATAAGCTTGTACAACTTGGAGTGATCAACATTGCAGGTACCTCCAACAAATCCCTAGTTTCCCAGCAGAAAGATAAACCCAATTATCCCAAGAAGAAACATCCTCGCTACAACAATAAGAAACATAAGGGTCCCAAGCCCGCTCAGACAACTTCATCTCCTAATGGTGACAAAGGATATAAATATAAAAATAAGAAGACTGATAGAGATTGCAACTTTTGTGATAAATATGGTCATGATGAGTCTAAATGTTTCAAGAAGATGGCAGCTTTAGAAGCAACAATGAAGAAGCACAACATCAGTATTGATTCTACTTCTTCTTCTTCTTCTCATGGACATGCACTTACCACTTCTGGTTTCTCCTTCAACACAACGTCCACTTCTTCTTCTGATGAGTGGCTTATTGATTCAGGAGCATCTTATCATATGGCTAATGATAAAGCCATATTTTCTGCTCTAAATGAATGTAACACCAAGATAATATTTGTTGGTGATGATAGATCTCTTAGTCTTGTAGTATCTGGAAAAGTTCAAGTAGATAATGGTCATTTCAATGATGTATTATGTGTTCCAATTCTTTCTTGTAACCTTCTATCAATCTATCAAATAACTCATTCAGGTGAAGGTAAAACCATAGAGTTTTCACCTCACCAAGTTGTAATCAAGGATCTAAAAAATCCTAAGCATGTTCTTGCAACTAGAATTGCTAATGATATTACCAGGTTGTACAAGTTTGACAACTTTGGGTCATCATATTTTTCATCATTTTTTGTTTCTCATAGCGATGACTTGAGCAAACTTTGGCATGAGCGGTTTGTTCATCTAAACTATCGCTCATTGCAGCAACTATGTAATCAACAGATGGTGACTAGTCTTCTTCCTGTTTCATGCAGAGATGGTGTTTGTGTTGGTTGTGTTCTCGGAAAACATCATCAGGACCATTTTGACAAACATGCCTCTTGGCATGCTTCGGGCCCTTTGTAGCTTGTTCACAGTGATTTGTGTGGTCCATTTTCTTCCCCTTCTTTTTCTGGGTGCAATTATTTCTTAACTTTCATTGATGATTTTTCCAGACGTACTTAGGTTTACTTCTTAAAACTTAAGAGCGAATTTTTTGACAAGTTTTTGGCCTACAAGGCCCTTGTAGAAAATAAATATTGACATGAAATTCAAAAGTTAAGAACAGATAATGGACACGAATATGTGAACAATGATTTTACAAGTTACTGCACTAGATAGGGCATCCAAAGGCAACACGTTGTTCCATATACACCACAACAAAATGGTGTTGTTGAGAGAAAGAACCACACATTAAAATAAATGGATATTTGTATGATCCAATCTAAGGGATTAAGTCTAAAGTATTGGGCGGAATCAATCAACTGTGCAAATTACATAGTCAATCGCACTCCCACAAAGGCTCTTAACAATATAACACCAGAAGAAGCTTGGACTAAACTTAAGCCAGATGTAAGTCACCTCTGTGTATTTGGTAGTATAGCATGGGCTCACATTCCTGATGAGAAAAGGAAAGCATTGTAGCCTAAAAGTGAGAAGTGTATATTTGTCGGTTATTCTGAAGATTTCAAAGGTTATAGACTTCTTCAACCACATTGTAATGAAATTATTCTTAGAAGAGATGTTAAATTTGATGAAAATCTCTTGGCCTACAAGCCTAATTCGGAAGTTGTGCTTTCTTCGGCCTGCGATCCATCTTCGGTGTTTTTCCTTTCTTTTGTTCCTATTCTGGTTTATTCTTCATATGATGACAGTGAGGATGAAAATCCACCTCTGCATTCTCATCTTCCTCCAGATGAGTCCTTTGAACCTGAACCAGCACCACTTCCACCACTTCCTAGATGGGTCTGTTCAACACGAGAAGCAGTTGGTGGTCTTGTCGGTGATCCTTCATATCAGCATCGAACACATTCACAATTCCAGCGAGCCTCTTCTCTTTTGGCTCAAGTTTCAGAGACTCATGATCCAGAGACATTTGAAGAAGCTTCAAGTCATCTAGATTGGGATACAACAATGAATGAAGAGTAGCGTTCTTTAATGGAAAACGATACTTGGGATCTTGTACCTCTTCCAAAAGGAAGAAAAATTGTCATATGTAAATGGGTCTACAGAACTAGGTATGCATCAGATGGAAGTGTTGAAAGACACAAGGCTCAGTTAGTTGCCAAAGTATTTTCCCAAGTTGAAGGAATTGACTATCATGAAACATTTTCCCCTATAGCCAAAATGAATTCCATCTACCTTGTTCTTGCCCTTGCTACCTCACATAAATGGGAGATCCATCAGATGGATGTTAAATCCATCTTCTTGCATGGCGATTTGAAATAATAAATCTACATGGAACAACCTCCTGGCTATGTCCAGAATGAATCTAGACTTGTTTGTTACCTTAAGAAATATCTTTATGGTCTTAAGCAAGCTCCCCGAGCTTGGTATGCTAAAATGGACAACTTTCTTATTGACACTGGATTCTCTAGATGTCATTATGATCCTAATGTATATACCAAGAAAGTAGGAAGCCATCTCATAATCCTTTTCCTTTATGTTGATGACCTTATCCTTACTAGTAGTGACTCAAAACTTTTAAACCATGTGAAAACCAATGTTAAGAAGAAATTTGAAATGGCAGACTTAGGTTTTTTGCACCATTTCCTTGGCCTCCAAGTTTTGCAAACCAATGAAGGAATTTTTCTTTCCCAGTCTAAGTATTCTTGTGACCTTCTTCGTCTCTTTCACATGGATGATTGTAAACCAGCCTCTTCTCCCTTCCAGTCTAGAGTCAAGCTTACTACCACCTGTACTTCTCCTGAAGTTGATGCCACCCTGTACCGTCAATTAGTTGGTAGCTTCTTATACTTGACTCATACCCATTATGATATTTCCTTTGTTGTTGGTATTGTTGCCTGGTATATGAAAACACCCCATGAAATCCATTGGAAAGAAGATAAAAGGATACTTCGTTATTTATGTGGTACAGTTCAGTTCGGGATACATTACAATTCATGGGTTACTCCTTTCTTGGTTGGTTTCACTGATTTAGATTGGTTTGGCGACCTTGATGATCGAAATTCTACTGCATGTTATGTTTTCAACCTTGGTTCAGGACCTATCACTTGGGCCTATAAGAAACAACAGACTATTTCACTTTCTTCAGTAGAACCAGAGTACCTAGAAGCAGTAAATGCAAGTCAAGAAGCCTTGTGGCTTCGACAGATCCTTTCAAAGTTTGGATTCAAGCAGTAGCATCTGACCAGCCTTTGGTGCGAAAATCAGAGTTCCATCAAGTTCGCCAAAGACCCAGTTCAACATCAACGTAGTAAGAACATCGAGCTACACATGCACTTCATCAGAAAGCTCATTCATGACCAAGTTATTGAAGTGCTCTTTTTCCCTACAGAAGATCAATTTGCAAACATTTTCACAAAGTCTCTTACAGAAGCGAAGTTTTCCAAACTTCAATCTATGTTAGTCATTCAGGAAGTTTTCATTAAGGGGGGATAGGCTCTAATTCCTCCTTCCTTCTCCTAATGTGTCAACATTGTAAATCCTTCAATCCTATCCCAAGTTCTTAAGGGGGGATGTTAGGATATTTAGACACTTAGGAGTTAGTTAAGAACTACTTGGTCTAATGTGTCATTAGGTAAAAGTGCGTTTCTTAGTGTGTCTCTTTAGTATGCATTTGTAGTTAGGAAATCCAATGGTCATGATATGTTCCCGACATAGAGTGATCCGACGGTTCATACTCTCCTCGATCTTAACGACTATTGATCTATGGCTTAGCACTCGATTGGTCCATGATCTCCATTTAAAGAGCATGGAGGGTCATTTTTTGATGATCGATTGTGAGAAACTCTCTTGTAAAATCTCTTTGTAATCTCTTTCTTTGAATTAATAAACTGCTCCAAGTGGTCACATTGGTTGGGGCTGTGGATTTTTCCCTATAGGGGTTTTACCACGTGAAAATATCAGTGTGTTGATCTTTGATCTGGTTATGTGAGTGGTTACTGAAGGTTTTCTTCCTCTATTGGATTACCTGTGTTTTCGAAAAAATATATCTAATTCTAACTTGCGACTCAGAGTTGGTCATCAATCAGGTTACCCAGAGGTATAAAATCAAAAAGGAAAGACTTAAATTGTATTTCAAAAGAGTCAACGAATTGATGGAATATTTTAGTTCCTTCAACATTTATTTCATTCCAAGGGACAAGAATCACAAGGAAGATTCATTAGCTTTGGAAGCCTCATTGTCAAACCCAGACGATATCCAAAGCAAAATGTCTTTCCAAGTAGAAAGAGATTTTCGATCGTCCGTGCCCGATAACATTGAATATTTGCAAGTATTTGAGAATGATGAATAGTTGGAAAATTTTGTCTTAAATGATGATGATGATTAAGACGATCACTCATATGTTGTCCCCAAAGGTTGTATACAAGCTAAATCTCTTTTTATGAAATATGATCATGCTAAGAATCTCCTTGAAGAAGTTTTAGTTCGAAAAGTGCAAGAGACAAGAAAATTCAATATTGGAACTGGCAGTTCCCCAAAATATGTCAACTTGGGAGTTGATTGGACCACTAAGGAAGTTAATCAATAGGTTTCCTTGTTCAAATAATACATTGATGTGTTCGCTTGAACCTATGATGATTTGAAACCTTACGATAAAACTATATTCCATCATATTATTCCTTTGAGGGAAGTAGTAAAGTCGGTAAAGCAAAAAATAAGGACGATGAATCCCAAACTGAAACCTCTGGTAAAGATTGAATTGGAGAAATTGAAGAAGGAAGGAATAATTTATCCCATCAGGAACTCCAACTGGCTCTCAAATCCTGTGATCATGAGAAAGAAGACTGGGTAAATCCGGATGTGTGTTGATTTTAGAGACCTTAACAAAGAAAGCATAAAGGATAACTTTCCTTTACCTAATATGGAGTTCCTTCTCCAACAAGTTACTGGATCGACCTACATGTCCATGTTGGATGGATTTTCTAGATATAATCAAGTCTTGGTGGATGAGGAAGATAGGAAAAAGACAACATTTATCACACCTTGTGAGACATATGCATATGCTAGAATTCCCTTTGGTTTGAAGAATGCTAGAGCCACATTCCAGAGGGTCATGGATCATGCATTTACCGGTTTGATAGGAAAATGTATGGAAGGCTATCAAGATGAATTGACAGTGCATTAAAAAACAAGGGGTGATCATATTCATCATTTGATAAAAAAAATTGAAAGATTCACACTATATGGTGTCTCTCTAAATCCAAAGAAGTGCTTGT
This sequence comes from Picea engelmannii, assembly GCA_009831015.1. Taxonomy (NCBI): domain Eukaryota; kingdom Viridiplantae; phylum Streptophyta; class Pinopsida; order Pinales; family Pinaceae; genus Picea; species Picea engelmannii. Next base: position 274,728 of record ML791889.1, read on the forward strand.
TCATTGTAACTCAAGGAAAATTGTTGGGCCACATTTTTTGCAAGGAAGGGATTTACATATATTTGAAAAGAGTTAAAGCAATAAATGAGCTCAACCCATCAACATTTAAGAAGGGATTCCAATCATTTTTCAACAAGATCAACTTTGTGCGAAAGTTTGTTCCTGTAAAGTCGATCAATTTATTGTTGAAAAAGGAGTAGAGGTTTGAATGGACAACAGATACTCAAGAGGATTTCAATAACATCAAATCAGAAATCACCACAACTCCGGTACTCATTAGTTTGGACTTTCAAAATCTATTCATTTTCTACAGAGACAAGTGTTGCATTTGTTCTTACTCAGAACAATACCAAAGGAGAATAACTCCCAATAAGTTTCATGAGAAAAACCATACATGACTATGAGTTGAGGTATTCGGAACTGGAGAAGCAAGCCTTGGATCTTGTAAAAGCAGTAGCGCACTCTCAGATGTACATATTGAACTCCCATGTCATTTCTTATGTTCCCTCATCACTAATGAAGATGCTTCTGAATCAACAATTGAGAGAAGGAAAATGGGCTAACTGGTTGGAAAAGATACAAGAATATGATATCGAGATTAAACCTTTAAAATATATCAAAGGAAAAGGTTTATGCAAGCTCATCACAAATGGTAATTCGGTCGATGGAATGATTTCGATTTCAGCAGGAGAACCATTAGCTGATTCAGAATGGTATCGAGATATTATATTCTACTTAAGGTCCGGGAAATTTCCTGTCACCATGAAACCCAAGGAGCGAAGAAAAGTGAAGATGAAGGAAAATCAATATGTGTTGATTGTTGATATATTGTTTACAAAAAATTATGATGGTATAATACTGAGATGCGTTGATGAAAATCAAGCCCAAGAACTGATGAGAGAATTCCATGAAGGAATATCCAGTGGAAACTTTGCACCTACTGCCACTACACACAAGATAATAAGGGTTGGATTCTACTGGACATCAATATTCAGAGACTCATATGCCACAATAAGGAAGTGTGTATCATGCCAACAGTTTTCAGGAAAAATGAAGATATTTGCAATGCACTTACAACCCATAGTTGTAGAACAATCATTCTCCCAATGGGGACTTGATGTTGTCGGGCCAATTAATCTGAATTCTATCAAGGGGCATATGTACATTCTCACAACTACAAATTATTTCACGAAATGGATGGAAGCGGTGGAATTAAAAAAGGTTGATTCTGAAGAGCTAATTAAATTCCTCAAAGATAATATTATGTCAAGATTTGGTGTCCCAAATAAATTTATCACAGATAATGGTTTGATTTTCATCAGGTCAAATTTTACGGAGTTTTGCAGAGAATATGGAATTATCATGGGTCAATCATTCAATTATTATCCAAAAGGTAATGGCCTTGTTGAATCCACATGTTGGACACACCTACCACACTTAGAGGGGGGGGTGAATGAGTGTGGGGCTCTTTTTCCCAAAACTTCCCTCTTGCACAAAAACTCATCAATTAGCATTCAACATTTATTCATTACCCATTGTTGTCATTT
>ML791889.1:289246-324724 GCA_009831015.1 Picea engelmannii
GCTCTGGAAGAAGAAGTAGTGAAAACTAGGAAAGAGTTGGAGAAGTTTCAAGCCTTGTATCATCAGAATCTGTCAAGTATCAAAGCCTCAGAAGGATTATCCACCATTCTGAATCAACAAAGGAATCCAAAGTTGAAAACAGGGTTGGTTTATGAAGAAGGATCAAGTAGTGGTCATCCAAGCAACAAAGACTTCATCAAGTTTGTCAAATCTACAACCAATGACGACAACAAACCTGCAGAAACAAAGGAAGATAATCAACCGCCCATGAGGAGTAAAGAAAAAGGTGCCAGAACTGAATCTATAGAACAAGGAAATAATACACTCCCTACTCAAAGAAATCATCAGCATGGAAGAAATCAATTTGCTCAAAGAAGACAACCATTTTCCAGGTACAAAGAATTTTTCTATTGATATTGTTTCTACTGTTCTAACTTTGGTCACAAAGTTGTAAATTGTTCCTTAAGACTTAGACATGAGCAATTAAGATTTCCAAGGAATAAATATCTGCCACAACAAAGAATAATACATCCAAGTAACAAATCATCACAGATTGCAAATTGCCAAATTAATTCTAGAGACATGCAATTGAGGAGGTCAAGAAATAATAAACAGTCAATGAGTAGACAACGTTGCAACAATAAATTTGACCTATTGAACAATGAGATTGAATGCTATAACTGTCACAACTTTGGCCACAAAGATGCAAACTGCCATCTGAAGAATTACAAAGAAGATCCAAGGATAAAGTTCTTAGATAGAAAGGCCAGCACATGGAAAAGGAAAGATAGTGAAAAAGGTGGTCTAGCACTTTCAACTCAAAAACAAAAGGCCTCTGGGAATATAGACAGTGGATGTTCCAAGAACATGAATGGAGACAAGGATAAACTTATGTCAATAAGTAAAAGAAAAACAGGAAATGTGATCCTTGAAAATGATGAACCAGGTAAAATCAAGGATAGAGGGATGGTGAGTTTGAGAAATGTCAAAGGAGATGCCCAGTATGTTCTGCATGTGGATGGTCTGAAACATAATTTGCTCAATACAAGTCAAAAGTGTGACAGAGGCAGTGAAGAGGTGTTCACGTCCAAAGAGTGTAAGGTAAATGTAAACTCAGAAAAAGTGGTGAATAAAGGCATAAGGAAAATTAATGATGTTGATATTGAATCCTCCCCTGCAAGTAAAGAAGAAGACACATATACAATAAAAGAATGTGCAGTTAGCATCTATCCCATGGAAGAAGTAGAAGAAGAATCATGTCATAAGATGGAAGCTGAAGTTTTGAAGGTTGAGAAGTCAAACACCCAAAGCAAATTCTTAAACAGCTCCATGACCCTGGATAAGCTCTTGGATAGTCAGAGATCACCAAATGACAAATCTGGTATTGGATACAACAAGGAAGAAATCAGTACTCCTAAGAAACCTGATACATGTCCTTCATCTGTGAAAAAGAAAAGCAGGTATGAGAGTGGTTGTAGAGGTTTTTTCTTGTGATTGAATATGGTCATAAAAGCCTTGGATTGTATGCATTATGGAAGAAAAATGAAATTGTAGTAATAGAGATCGATGAGAATCAATGGGGAGATCCCAGGGTTATTTTAAAAGTACAAGCTACAATTACGCAGTGTTTCAGTAGGACAACAACATTTTGTTTTACAAAATGATACACATGACATCCTGTAGAGATAACAAGAGGAAAGACCTTGTCAAGGAAAGCTAACATTTTAGGAACAAAGGGGGAAAATAGTCATAAGCAGAGAGAACAGTGACAGGGGGAGTCATCCAGTTATGACAAGAAAAGGTTGATGAAGGAGTCCCAGTAAGAGAGGTGAGAAATATTGAGTATTCTACAGAGGATACAGCAGAAGCTGAAGATGAACAGGTCCAAGAATCGGAAGGAGAAGACTCTGGTTTAGATACAAATATTTTGCATGCCTCAAATAAGAGAGTCCATCCTGTCAGGGGGAGTTTGTGTTGGTTTAATATCTGATACCTCATAAAAATACTGCAACAGCTCAGGGGTAGCGTGTTTTCTTTGACATTGATGTCAAAGGGGGAGAAAATAGTCTGGGTGCCTTTGTTGCCATCAATGCCAAAGGGGGATATTGTTGGCATGTTTTACAGACAGTGTATTCTTGTCATTGATGGAAAGTACAACAACAACAATGGCTCAAGTACATGAAGAATGTGCTAGGCGAGCACCAGAAGTATTTTGGGAAGACGCAGTAGAGCAAGCTCGATAAGATCATAAGAGATAGTGCAGAGTATGCGTGTTTGTCATTGATGGCAAAGATCACGACCAACAATGCAAGGATAATGGCATGGCAATGGAAAGTTCAACAAGTGATTGTTGGATCCCATTCAGAAGCGTAAACTCCAAGAGTCAACGAAGAAACTCACGGCAGAAAATCGCAAAATGTGAAACCATGACTTAATCTCCATTTTGGAGTTTTGGATACCGGGAGTTGGAGGTGTCTAGGACACTCACGACAAGAATGTCGAAATCGCAAAATGTGAAACCACAACTTAATCTGAGTTGTTGATCAAAGGGATATCGTGGATCGTTGATCTGACTCCATTTCAAAGTTTCGGATACTGGGAGTTGGAGGTGTCAAGAACACTCATGACAAGAATGACAAAATCGCGAAATGTGAAACCACGACTTAATTTGAGTCATTGATCAAAGGGAGATTGTGGACCGTTGATCTGACTCCATTTCAGAGTTTTAGATACCGGGAGTTGGAGGAGTCAAGGAAGCAACTCATGGCAGGAACTCATGATATGCGAAATCACGAAAAGATCTAGACCGTCGAACCATCAAGATTGTGGACCATTGATCTGACTCAATTTCGGAGTTTTGGCGATCACCACATGAAGAGTCGAGACTCTTCATCACAGGAGTCCCGAAGTTGCAAAATGTGAAACGCCGAAAATTTCGGGGTTCGTGACTTGGAGTGTCGAAACAGTTCAACACAGAAATGTCAAAACGCCGAAATGTGAAACGTCGAAAATTTCGGGGTTCGTGACTTGGAGTGTCGAAACGCTTCACCACAAAAATGCCAAAACGTTGAAATACATTTTGGTGTAGGTTGTGGTCACCGTCAATGGTCATGTGAGAGGGAGGAGCTAGCACCAAGCTAAGATCATTTTCGGTGATTGTAACATGAAGATTCGAGACTCTTCACCACAGGAATGTCGAAATGCCGAAATGCAAAATGCGTGTTCAGAATTGGCCCCTGGTCATAACCTATGGTCACATCGACGAAGGCTCAAGGGAGGAGCTAGCATGAAGCTAATCTCCATTTCGGAGATCGCGACTTGGAGAGTCAAGATGCCTCACAACAGGAATTGTCGAAATGCGAATTGCGAAAGCGCCTTCTGAACAAGTGTGTGGTCACCGCCTGAGGCCACATGTGAAAGGAAAGGTGAAAGGTGCCAAATTCATAAGGCTCAAGAGGTTCACAATGTAACTGCCAGAAACCACTGATTGTTTCTGCACAGAAAAATCAAAGAGGCCTCGGTGTGATTTCCATAGGAGCTGAAGAGTCTCAAGGCATCTATAAGTGGAATGAAGACTGTTCATAGAGGCGATTGACAGATGGAAGAGCGTTGAAGCCTGTAACTGCAACAGAGAGGATGAGCTCGACTATGATAGAGAAGATGAAGAGTCTCAACTACTAGACAGGATAAGGAATCTCAGCATAACACCCAGTGATTATGAACGCATGGGTATAACCGCCAGAAAAGCTAAGGAATTGCCATGATGATCAGGAAGAGGACTCAACATGAGGAGAACATGCAGAACAGAGAGAGTGTGTTGATGCTCGAGGGAGTGAAGCAGTGGCAATGTGGAGTGGCAGTGAATATCCTGAGGTGGAGAACAATGGCAGGGTGTAGAGCATGCAAAAGCATTGCGCATATAGTATGCACAAGGTGCACAGAGACTATTAGAATGAAGAACAAAGAAGAGATGAGAGTTGTTGTTGAGAGTGATTCAGGCGTGTAGAAGGAGGCACTGTGCAGCAGCTGAAATACATAGAAGAGGAATGGTGCATTGAATGGACATGGCGCACAGAGCATAAAAGGAAAAAGAATAGAAAGCGCAAGGCATGTGTGCAGGAAGACAATGAGGTAGACATAGCAGGGAAGTGTAGCAGAACAGTGATGAGACTGGTAAGCCATTGATGAACATTATATCACTGTAATAAGTTTCAGTAGCAAAGATTGATATTTCAGGGTGGTAGGGAGGTGCTAGGGAGGAATGTTGTCCTCAGAGGTTCAAGTGGGTGCTTGAACACAGGGAGTTGTATCTTCCATCTGGTTGCAGCCAGAGAAACCAGGATGGCAGGGTGGTGCAAGGGAGAACATTGGTTCTCTGATATACAGGTCAGTGCCTATGTAACTGGAAGTTGGTGCTTCCATCCAGTTGGTGCTGGAACTCTTAGGAAGTTGGTGCTTCCATCCAATTTGTCCTGGAACTCTTAGGGAGTTGGTGCTTCCTTCTAGTGGGTGCTAGAGAAACCAGGGAGTTAGTGCTTCCTTCTAGTGGGTCCTAGAGAAACCAGGGAGTCGGTGATTCCTTCTAGTGGGTGCTAGAGAATCCAGAGAGTTGGTTCTCTCAGCAAGTAGCAGCTTGCAAAACAGAGGTTATAGCCACATTATGAGTTGGTTCTCATAAGTATGATAATGTATTGAATGTAAAGATTACTTATCATATAAAGAAGAAGAGGTTTTTACCCTTTATGGGTTTCCTCAATAAATATTTGTCTCTGTGTATCTCATATGTGTGAATGATGTTGAATGTTCTATTTCTTACTTCCCTGCATTATTGTGATTGTCATTGAGTGCTTTGTAAAGAGTTTAAAATGAGCATAATTGTTTAAGCACGGTAACAATTGATTCACCCCCCCTCTCAGTTGTCCAACAAGGTTGTGTTACTAAGGTTTTTCACTGCAAGGAATTGGTCTCCTGGTGCACCGAGAAATATATGCCAAGTCGGCGGATAATTAAACTCCAAGACCATTCTCCCATCTCTTTGTCACCTCAAGTATTCTGTAAAATGTTAAAGCTCTCATATCCAACACTCACTTTCAAAGGTGAAGATTGCATGGAATTCTTGAAAAAGCATGACAAAATCCTAGACATCTTACCTAAATTCTTGGAGAATCTCGCAGCCATCCCTGAAAATATTACTAGGTTGCAGGTCAACTCATTCAAAAACTCCTTTCGGGAAATTGTTTGGTTATTCACCAGAGTGACTGACCAAGAAAATATCACCAGTATTTCTCGTATGATTCTTTATATCTTATATTTCACTGTCAAGGAGCAAGCCATTTTCGAATGGAGAAAGTTGATTTCCATTGAAATATCTTCCCAATTGTCTCAGTATAAAAAGGATAAGAAATTATTTATGGATTCTTATTTGGTTTTTGCAATAACACATTACTATCAATTTCCTAAATTGTCTATCTACAAGAAGGTGAATTGTGAATTTGACCCTATGACCTTTTGGTACCAAGCATTGTGGAGACACAAAGATTCCCTTCATTTTTATGAAGTTTTCAACGAATTTGTCTCGATTTTTAAAGGATTGTTGTTTGGAAAAGATACCCCAATAATATTCGCCCAAGAAAGTAAATTCCTGGATAAAAAGGGGACCTTAGAGAAAATGGAAAATTAAAATGTTATCAGAATTTTCGATTCTAAGGAAAATCCCTCCTTTCTTTCATGCAATATATCCGACAAAATGTTTGTTACAGAAGTTGCAAGGCAATATAACTTATGGATGCACATTTTTCATGAGAAACGAAAAAAGCGATTCATACTTTTTCCTTGGAAGATTTGGGACTTTGCTTTTAGAAATATGAACAAAATCGATGAATTTGCAAACCACTTCCACAACCTGAATCTCAAGTATGTTGAAAAGATAAAAGGGTTTGACCCTAACAGAATTTTTTTGGAACATATGCTAAAAGTGGGTTTTATCAATTCATTTATCCACATTTTTCTAGGAGAAGAAGAAGATAATAACTTGGGATATCCTACCCACACTACTGACGAATTAGAGACGATACTTAGTACCAATGAATTTTACAAACTGAAAGGAAAGGGTCCCAGCGAGAAGAGTGCCCAGTCCCCAACTGTTACTCCTATGACTACAACATCTTGGAGCAGTGCTCTAATGGCCCACCCATCTAGAAAAGTGATCAACAATAGTTCATTCAGAGGAGGAGACAAAAACCCCCTCCAAGAAAAAATGAAATCTCACATAAACTTCCTCTGAGGAAGAAGAGGAAGAATATTGTACAAGAGGAAGAAGAGCATCGCGTCGAAAATGACATCAACAACTTCTCCCTCAAAGATATGGAGCTCGAGGCTAACATTGAGAAAATGTTTCCTAACATTGATCATCCATGAGGCACGGCCCACCAGAATCTATCGTTGGAAATTGTTGAGAATGAGACCTTCGATGAAGAAGAGTCATTTGTATTTCAGAGCGTTGTCTTTGACAATGAATCTAAGAAATTAATTATTGAGAAGAGTGACATGAAGAATAAAAAAGGGAAATCTCGTTCGGAGGTTAACCTGAGAAATATGTGGCCTTCCCAGATTTCTAGAATCCATAGAGCAACCGACGATTCATTAGACGACTCCATTGGTGGTCTCGGAGCAGAAAATACAAAGTTAAAGGAAATGATTAAGGAACTAGAAGAGACTTTGATGCCTCTTCCACTTCTTTCCATCCCTTTGGAAATTGTCGGACCCACCATGCCCACAAGTAAATTAAAAGGATCCTCAAGCTTACTTACATCAGCCAGGAGCTATGTGGATAATAATATCAAGAAAATAATAGCATTGATCACAGAAGCTTGGGAAATTTCAAAGAACATGATTTCTTTTGGCTCGAGGGTGCATGCCTTCAATGAGTATTTGCAGGCCGACGTAAAAAATGAAGAAGGTTTTTACCTTGATGTCGTGGTACCCTTTGGTGTTAAAGTTTCCAATATGTCAGATCTAAGGAGAAGAGATGATGACCTTCCCTCTCCAAGTCATATCAAGCAGTTGAACGTCTGCGGGAAAGAAAAAATAAAGAACTTAAATAACATCATTCAAGCGTGCAACCAAGCCATAAAAAAGGAGAGAAGAACTATTCAAAAGGATCACGGAGGTGGGCCTAGCTAGAAGCACTAATGAAGTCCAAGATCCCAAGTTGATTCTTAACTCGTTGTTCCTAACAAAACAACAGTTCAATGAGAAAGTTGAGATTTTTGAAGGATTGTCAATTGAAACGTTCTATGGTATAATTGAATATGATGAGGACGCCATAGATAATTGGCTAGTGGATTACTCCGTAAAAAATCAGGATATTGAAGAAGCATTACATGGCATTTCCCTTGATCTACGAGACTTGGAGGGCGAGTTGTTCAACACTAAAATTCAGCATGAAATCAATGTGGCACCTATGAGAAGTTACATCGAAGAATGGTTCAAGAAAGCTATCGATAAACTGAGCAATGAAGGGAAAGAAGCAGTTGAGACAGTTCCTGTAACCGTTGATGAAAACGATAAAAGGACATCAACAAGCAAATGAAAGCACAAGAGACCATCATAGTAAGTTTATGTTGATCACATCTTTATTTTTTTTTATCAAGTCCTTCATCCAGTTATTCCAGCTCTTTCACTAGAAAGGTTTAACCGAGGAATGGTAACTCCTATTTTCTTCTTACCAGGTATTTTTGTTCTTCTATCGCGCACCGTCTTCCTTCTAAGAGCGTATTTCTTGTATTTATTTTCTTTATGGTCCATGGGAGCCCCAATCCCAGTCTTTAAGACAAACACATTTTAAATTTGAAAGAATATGTAACAAGCTATATATCTTTTAGAAATTTCAAGAGAACTACTTTGGGAACAATCTCGACTATGCTTTGTAACCATGTTTTCAGAATATAAAGTGTTTGAGGTTGATCTATCATTATCTTTATTTGCGCTGCACATGTGTCCACTCTGTTAAAATTCTCTTGTGCATGCGGATTATCTTCTTTTTATTTTTATGTGATCAAAGATATTTATCTTAAACTATGATGGATGTGAGGAAATGTTGCTTATTTTCTTTAAATGTGTGAAGTGTGTGATTCTTGGTCCTTTCTCATGAACTTTCTTCTAAAAGAAAACAAAAAACATTTTCCTTTTATTTGATTGCAATATTTTTGTTTATTTGATTATCACGACGGACTTCTGTCTAAGTCCCACATTCCAAATATTTCGAAATCATAGGAAAATCTAAAGAGGAGTACCACCTGTATAAAAACGTGGGTGGATTCACATCCTCGTGAGGTTTCCGTTTCGGTCCTAACGGATTCAAGTGTTAATAGTTTCACAAACGTGACACATTCTTTTATGCCATGGCATTTTAGAAATAGACCAACCCCCAGTTTCACTACCTTATAATACCTTAATTTTTTTTTCCTCTAACTCTTTATCAAACCACATTTTCTCCTTAAACTTTGATTTAAGGATATTTTTAATAGTTTATGTATTCTGCAAAATGGTCTCTTCCATGATTCCCCACTGGCTTAGCCAACACTGGGCATCTTTATGCCATCCTTGCTTGAGTCGAAGGTGGTTACGACTAAATTTTGAAGCAATTTTAGGAAGCCTCTTGTCTTCCATGTTGTTTAACTTGTTCTTATACATTAGGTATCTAGTCATAACTATGCTCTCAATGGGGAAAGGCTTGCCTCTAAGAGGAAAATGGGATAGGATGTATTTCCTTTAATTTTGAGATTATAGATTATAAAATTCTTTTGGATTTGCTCTAGCTTTCTCCAAGATTCACAAGAGATATTGCATCCCTAGACTTCGCATCCATATCACCAGAGATACTGCATCCCTAGACTTCGCATCCATCTCACTGTTATCTATAAAAAAAAATATTTAAATACATAAAAAAAAAATAAAAACTAATATTTAAATATAAATATAAAAAAATTTAAAATTTTAAAACTAATTCATTGATAGCGTTAATTTTCCACATCTTACGTCTTCGCCAACAGCTAGGGCAAACTTCGATCCAGCCTTACGCGCGAGCTCGACGGGGATTGAGAATTTCATAAGTCGCACAGATCAATCAATCACATCTAAACACATTAAAAACTTTAAACAAGTCGACATGAAAAATTATGAAATTTTAATTTAATAAAAAAACCAAACTAATTCATTAATAGCTTTATTTTCTCACCTCATCGCCTACGTCTAGCAAGAGAAGACTCGATGCCGTTTTGATAACATAATGTAATCGTAGACTAAAAAATATAAACTATTGAATTAGACGTAGAGGAATCCACAAAGTTTATTCACACCATTTAATTTGGAGTATTCCAAAATGTTTATTATAAACACAGGGAAAGTTTAGTGCGCAAGGAATAAATTTTTTGGAAATATTTAAATGTTGAGACATAATTATTAATAAAAATATATAAAATATTCAAATGTTGAGACATAATTAAACTAAGTGTGGAACTATGTTAACGAGAGATAATGGATCCTCCATTATATGAGAAAAATGAAATTAATAAAGTTTGGATGGCATGGATTCAAAAACCAATAGGAATGTGAAGGAATTAAATGTGACCAGATTCACATTCATGTACCATAAAGAACAATTATGATATCTTATAATATAAGATAGGAATATATATTTATTGTAATAGCTTTGGAGATGGTGATTTAAATAGTGGTATAAGATGATAAAATAGGATAAGATGATAAAAGGAAAATATATTATAAAGAGGTTATTAATCTTAATTTAAAAGATTGAAAGTGTTTTTATGTTATAATTAGTGTAAAGAAGAAAATCAACATTACAAAATAAGAATTAATTATCATGAATTTTCACAATAAAATAGGACATTAAATAATTCCTAAAACATCATGGATCTATAGATTTCTCCATATTTGTGAGACTACAAAGGTGGAAGATGAAAAACACTTTCTCCTAAAATGTCCTATATATGCTCACATTAGATCTAAATTTCAAATTATCTGTAACACTGCAAACCTTTCTACTTTCTAAATTGTTAACTCATTAAAATTATCGAGATTCACCAAAGCTTCTCTCCACTCTTTTTTAGAAAAAAAGAAATAAAAGGTTAACAAAAAACAATAATTCCTTATCATTTTTTTAAAGGTTTGATAAACTAAGATTGGTCTCAATGGATGTGAAAGAAACCCACACTTTATTAAGAAAAATAAAGCACAACTATTGTCTAAAAGGAAAATAGGAGGCACATGTGACGAATGAAAAATCAAATCTCCTTATTGTAAGGGGAAGAAGGGGTCAAGTGATGCAAGAGCATCCTTGGGCTCGAGCAATCTGCATCACCCAAAAATATTTCTATTTTGCAAATTAGGCAAAAAGTCGAATAAGGACTGTGTTAGTGGTCCATTTTATTTAATCAGTTTGTTATGAATTCAAATTGTTGTTACTCATGCAAATACTCTTGTGTATGTTGAAACTCACACTGAAACTCGTGCTGAAACACATGCTGAAACTCCAGTAGAATATGGATTTCGTTGAAAAATCGAATTTTCTCCTACGGTAATGTTGTTACAATACTTGATTAACTTTCCATGCTGACATTAACACATGTTGAGTCTCAACCACGATTAGTTCAAGGACCTGGCACCCAAAAGGAAGATCATTAACGCTGAGAAGGAGTTGAACTGACAAGGCGATTTTGGTAATTGTCCATTCTTGGAAATGGAAGGCGAATCGATTCAGAGGCGAAGGGGATAATTTAAAATAAGCATGGATGTGATAGAGAAGGGGTTGGTGAATCATAAATTAAATAAATCATGGAAGGAAGACTGGAGAGAAGGATTTCAAGTTGGGCATGCACGCGGGAAGGGTGAAACAGATTCTCAGTCCACAACCACAGACCATTACCCTCTGAGAGATTTCGTATTGGTTTTCAACCACGCAAGTAACCATTCACGACTTTATCTTAGCCCAGACTTGATGTAATGTAAATTTTGATATCTGCATTGAATCAATAAAGGAATGGTTTTTGCATTTTGTGGGTTTTGTGGTGCTTAAGTTTCGAGTTGATTTCCTTATTATTTCGCAGCAATATATCTGTGTTTTTTCGTTGTGTATTCTATAGCAGGATGCGTGTTGTAATTGTTTGTGTATTTCAGCTCTATTACCTCTGCAACAATTGGTATCAGAGCCCAGTTTTTCTCTGGGATTGACGCCTGGTCTACTTCTGTGAGGTAGGGTATATAATACATGTTCGAGGTGATTACTCAGCAAGAGTGTTGAAATCCAAGTTGGGTTACAGAACTAGTGTAAGGTCTATGGATGTTGGTAAGACACATACAACTTGGAGGAATTTTGTCGTGAAGGAGAGGAGCAGGAAGAGAGGGTGCATGAAATCAAGAATTGGAAGATTTGAGACGAATAATAGAGGAATTGGAGAAACGTAGGAATGGATATGATGAAGTATACTTGGAGCCAGAAGAAGAAACTGAAGACAAACGGGATGGTGATGAAAGAGACCTGGCAGTTAGGATGATTTTGTATTTTAGTAATAGGGGTAGTGCAAAGGTTTAGGTTTCCTGTTATGATAGTATTCTGAGAGCTTATGTTCTCATTGACCAAATTGGAGAACTCAAAAGATACTTCGAGTATAAAAATGTTCAGGATCCAAATCGGACAAGATTTGTTGTTACGAAATCGAAATTTCGTTCAGCACTATGGTGGGATATGTTGCAGAAGGCTAGAGTGAATAATTAGCTAGAGAAAATCAGAAATTGGAAGAAGATGGTTACTAAGATTAAAGATAAATTTCTTCCTGTTGATTACCAGTAGAATTTGTTCTGACAAGTCCAGAACCTCAAACAAAGGGAAACATTTGTTCGTGAATACACTAAAGATTTCTTTAGTTTGTCACTCAGAGAATGCCTCAAAGAAACAAAATTCCAAACTATTTAATTCCAGATGAAATGAGGACACATTACTTATGCATTGTTGATGAAGCTTATAAATTTTCCCTGAATGTGGAAGAAAATATTGAGAGGAAAACACAACCTAGAGGTAGAGTAAGAGGTTTTAAAGGACAAGGTAAAATAGGGACTACTAAAGGTAGCGAAAGGGAAGAAGAATCTACCAGTGGTGAAGGTGGAAGAGGAGGAAATGGAGTTGGTAGAGGCAGAGGATTCGGAAGAGGAAAGAGAATGTATGTAATTACTTGTTATCATTGTGGTGTAGAGGGACATAAGAAGTTTGAATGTCTAGAAAGGAAAACTCCAGGGAGAAGAGGTAAAGCACAGACACAAGTCACACAGGCTGACGAAGCTTCAATAGTTGGAGAAAATGTGATTTTTCTTCAGTAAGAACAAGGTGATAACTTTTTGTTCCGGAGGGTGTTGCTTAAATCTAAGCAAAAAGAGGCAAAGGAACCAGAACAATGAAAGAAAGTTTTTTAAAACAAAATATAAGGTTCAAGGAAAACATTGTAACCTAGTTATAGATGGAGGAAGTACAAAAAATTTGGTATCCACTGAAGTCATGGACAAACTGAACTTGACGAGGTTGAACCATCAAAATCCTTACCATGTTTCTTGGTTGAACAAGGGATAGCAAGTGACTGTGACTGAGCAATGTTTATTGAATTTTCAAATAGGGAGTTTTCAGGATCAGGTGTTATGTGACGTGATTGAGATGGATGAGTACCACATACTATTGGGAAGACCATGGTTATTTGATTGAAAAGTTCACCATGATGGTAAGGAAAACACATATGAGTTCAATAAAGATGGACAATGATATAAATTAACACCAATGTTGGAGAATACAATAGTAGCAACAAGAAATTGTTATGATATAAACACGAGTAACATTAGAATCATGCTATGTTCTGCTAAAGAATTTTTACAGGAAGAAAGAAAATCAACATTCTATTTAGCAGGGATTCTGAAAGAAGTCAAAAGTGTAGAGGAGCCAAATGTTGTACCTACAAAAATAAAGTTGTTGCTAGATGAATTTAAGGAAATCATTGCTAATGATCTTCCAAAGGGATTTCCTCCAATAAGAAGTATTTCTCATCATATTGATTTAATGCCTGGATCAAGTTTACCTAATAAATCACCTTACAAGATGACTCCCACATAGAGTGAAGAGGTAAATAGACAAGCGCGGGAGTTTCTTGATAGAGGAATGATTAGAGAAATTCCAAGTCCTTGAGCAATACTAGCAATGTTGACTCCAAAGAAAACAGGGGAATGGAAAATGTGTACTGATTCGTGTGCTATAAATAAGATCACTATCAAGTATCAGTTTCCATTACCAAGGATGGATGTCCTTATGGATTTCCTGAGTGGTTCGGAATATTTTACAAAAATTGATTTGAAGAGTGGTTATCACCATATTCGATTCAGAGAAGGTGACAAATGGAAGACTGCATTCAAGACAAAAGATGGACTATTTGAATGGTTGGTGATGTCATTTGGGTTAACTAATGTGCCCAACACGTTCATGAGATTGGTGAACGAAGTCTTGAAGCCATTTTTGGGAAAGTTTGTGGTTGTATATTTCGATGATATACTGATTTTTAGCAAGAGTAGAACAGAGCATGTTGAGCATGTGAGGGCAACACTATAGCACTTGAAGGAACAAAAACTACTGATAAACCTGAAGAAGTGTACATTCATGCAGTGAGAATTGGTGTACCTGGGTTTCATGGTTTCAAAATAAGGACTTAAAATGGACCCTAAGAAAGTGAAGGCTATAACTAATTGCGAACACCAATATCCACATTCAATATAAGGAGCTTCCATGGATTGGCAGGCTTCTATTGAAAATTCATTAGGAACTTTAGCCAAATATGTGTGCCTCATACGGAACGTATGAAGAAAGGAGTGTTCCAATGGACTGTAGCAACATATAAGTTATTTGAATAATTGAAGAAGAGAGTAACAACATAATCAATATTAGCATTACTAGATTTTAACAAAGTGTTTCAAGTTGATTGTGACGCTAATGGAACATCAATTGGAGCAGTTCTAAGTTAAGAAAGAAGACCCATTGCATTTTTCAATGAGAAGTTGAACGAGTCTACAATGAAGTACTATGTTTATGATCACGAATTTTATGCTATTGTGCAAGCTTTGAATAAATGGAGACATTATCTACTGACGAAGGAGTTTGTCTTGTTAACGGATCAGTACATTAACAACCAAGGTAAGTTGAATAAAAAACATACTAAATGGGTATAATTCTTGCAAAGTTATTATTTTGTGCTGAAACATGGGTCTGGGAAGTCTAATAAGGTATACGATGCATTAAATCAGAGGAAAAAATTACTCAATACCATGTCAGTGGAAGTGGTAAGTCTGAATTGTCTAAAGACATTTTATGAAGAAGATGCAGATTTTTCAAAAGCTTGGAAGGCGTGCAAGGAGCCTTGGAGTTTAGACAGAACATCGTATCTGGACTACCATATCCAAGAGCAGGGATGATTTTAGGGGCTAAATTTCGCTCATGGGATAATTTTCCATGGTTTTTCCAAAAATGAGATTCGCCCAAATTCTATAGGATACAATTATTTTAACTCAAAAATTGCCAAAATTTTATAAAAATTGTAGAAAATCCTTAGAAATTTGAATATTTTTACAAAAATATCAGCAAATATTTATAGTTGGAATATGAAGTATTAGTAAGATTTGCCAAGGTTTTTACATTTTAAAATAAATTTCCATCCTTAAAATCATCCCTGTCCAAGAGGATTTATTTGTTTAAAAACTAGCAGTTGTGTATTCCTAGAAGTTCCATACGGTTGAATCCCATTAAAGAGTTTCATAGTGGTGGTTTAGGAGGACATTTTTGGATTGATAAGACTGCAGCGTTGGTGAAGGAGAGATATTTTTGGCCCAACATTAATAAATATTTCCAAAGTTTTGTTGAAGGTTGTAGAATATGTCAACTAACCAAAGGAAAAAGCCACAACAAGGGACTATATACTCCATTGTCAGTACCCAAAGGGCCTTTGGAGGATATCAGTATGGAATTTGTCTTAGTATTACCTATGACACAGAGAAAACATGGCTCAACAATGGTAGTTGTGGATGGATTTTTGAAAATGACACACTTCATAGCGTGTAAAATTACTAGTGATGCTAGTGAGGTAGCTTCATTGTTTTTCAAGAAGGTGGTTCGATTGCATGGATTACCATGGAGTATTACTTCAGATCGAGATGCAATATTTCTTAGGCATTTTTGGAGGACACTCTGGAAAAATTTAGGCTCATATTTTTTATACAGTTCGACATATCATCCTCAAACGAACGGTCAGATAGAAGTAGTGAACAAGAGTCTAGGAAGGGGGGATAAGAGTATAGGAAGGGGCTAATCTAAGGGGATTAATCCCAATGGAATATTATATTAGTATTCCTTAAAGGTAAATTAATGGATATGAATATATCCTAAGTTCTAAATTAGGGAGAAGGGAGTCCCTTGGGTGCCAAGTGTCTTAAAGAACACAAGTATGTGTGTGTGTGTGTGGAGATAGTGCCAAGGGGGAGATTTTGGATAATTCATTCACGGAGGTAGTTGTGAGTCATACCTGATGGTACTAGATTGCAACGGGAGCCTGTACCTATATTGGTTAGCTCAAGAGATGAATTGAATAAGCAGGTTGTCAGGTCTGTAGGAATGAAGAAGTGGGGTGTCAGGCCCATGAGTAGTTTCTCTAGGCAAGAAACTACTTGGAATTGTTCCCTAGTGTGCTGGGAAATAACTACAGGGATCTTAGACTTCTTGTCCAGCCTGTTGTTGAAGCCCCGGAAGGGAAGTGGGGAAATCGGGGGACTATTGAGAAGAGAAGGGGCACACTTCCTTGGGTCGGACAGGAATGTGGGGAAGGAGATATTGTAGGATAATTGCAGCAGTTGGGCACCTTGGATTGAGCAAGTATTTTTCTTGTCATACCTTAGATTGGCTTAGTATTCCCTTTGCCCTGGTATATTTTAGCCCTACCTCAGGGGTGACCCAGTTCTAAGATTATGAGAAGTGTGGTCTATGGATGGGAGGAGCGTGGAAGGTATGCATGTAATTGGTATTTATTTCCTGAGATAAGTGTCTTTCTTGTGCTTATTTCAATTATAGTGTGTGTGCAATAATGAGTTTTATGTCATGGAATTATTTATTGTTAAATTCTATATATATGAATTGTTATTGTTACATGCATGTTGTTATTAATTCCTCATAACTCTGTTCATATGCATAATTCATTATTTAATGTAATGGTATCAAAATTTGAAAATTTGTGTGGTGTGGCCCAGCTCAGGTTTGGGAACGTTTACATGAAAAAAAAAAATGAGTCTCTAATAATGGGGATATTAAAAAAGAAATTGGTATCAAAGCAAATTATTTGTTGAGATGTTGGTAATGGGGACATTACAATTTTGCAACCGCTTAGTCCTTGTTTCAAGCATTGTTTCTAGTTCTAGTATGATTTTATCTTCGTCATTAATCTTTGGTAAAAGAGTTTGGACTAGGTTCATGTCATTGATTACCTTCTTTAATCAAGAAATATGGAAGATTGGATGTACACGTGAAGATGGTTGCAACTCCAATTTGTAATCCATACTTCCAATCCTTTGCAACACCTTATAGGGCCCATAATATTTGGGTGTTAATTTATTTTCCTTATTTTTTTCTTGAGGGACATTTTTTTATATGGTGTAGCCTAAAAAATACCCAATCCCGCACTTCAAACTCCCTTTCACTACAATTTTTATCTACTTTTGTTTTCATCCTTATTTGTGCCATAACCAAATTGTCCTTCAATAGTTTGAGAACCTCTTGTTGATGCCCTATGTGGTCCTCCACTACTTGAACCTTTGTAGTCCCTTTCAATGGAAATGTGATGGATGGAGGATGATATACATAAAGTTCCATAAATGGGGATATTTTTTTATGAAGTATGGAAGGATGTATTGTACCACCATTCTACCAAGGGAAACCATTTGATCCATTGTGTATGTTTATCATATGTAAAGAAACAAAGATATCCTTCTAGAAATTTATTTATAATCTCAATTTTCCCATCGGATTTAGGATGGTAAGATTAGTGGTGGGCCAATTGAGTACCCAAAGAAGAAAACAATTCAGTCCAAAAATTTCCAGTGAAAATTGGATCTCTCACACTTACAATAATCTTAGGGGCTCCTTTTAGATTTTGAACTATTTCCATGATTTTTTTGGATATTGTACTTTCTTTAAAAGAATGAGAAAGAAAACAAAATTTCACTATCTAAAACCTCCCAGGAAAAAAATAAAAAATAAAAAATTATAGAGAAAATCCCAAGATGACTCCTTTAAAACTAAATTCGAGATGATTAAAAAACAATATCTTCCATAGGATATATATCTGAAAGTATAACAAACCAAAACCTGAAATTTTTACCAGAGGTACTTTGCTATGTCTCCCAAGTAACCTCCAAGTTTCATTGTCCGAAGCATCCCAGAAAAACATTTATAGTAAGAATTCTAAGATAGCTCACTTGAAGTAGAAAAACCCTAGGATCGATGCTCTGAAACCAAATGTTATGATCCAATGCCTTAAAAATGAAAAAAATTCAATTAATATAGTCCACTTCGAGGGGGAAACCTCCTTTTACAATATATCCAATTAAAAAGACAAGATGAGATTATCATAAGACTCAGTCTCTTTGGAATATATATAGGAGACAAATAGTACAATTATAATGAAAGGGTACAATGAAGCATTCTAGCCTACATACAAATATAACACTAGAAATGTAATAATTCAATATTTATGGCTTAATAATGGGTTTTATACTTAACATGGGGATTTGTCTAGGGATTAACAAAGTAGAACTTCCAGGCAAGGCTAAATGTTACTCTAAGGAGAACGTAGAGGAAACTTCCCTCGTCTCCTTCAATAAAAGATTATGGGGACCAAAAACCTCCCAAAATGACAAGGTATGATCTGACATAGATCATTACATAAATTTTCATCTATTTTGGTACTTTCTAGATGGAAAATTGAAGCTATTGGCTTGCAAGGCCCATTTTAATGGTAGGTCCCTCTTTGGTGATTAAGGATCCAGAAACTTATGAAACCTATTCAAGGCCTTAAATGACTATATTTGGGGCCAAAATGTTATAAAAAAGTTGTATCCTCTTAATGTTGTTATACACATCAAGATTTTGAACGATACAAAGATTACCTTAATCAGAGTTCATATGAGGAAGTTATGCCTCCTACAAGATGACCTATCCTATTGGCCATTTTGATACCGATTGGATGTCCTGTTAACTTCCCTTACTCACACATGTGGAGCTAGTCAAGTGTGAAATTTCAAGAAGAATATAGAGGGTCCAAAACAATAACCCTAATTGGAAATTCAAGCATGCAAAAACCTTAACCTTGACTCTAGATGACTATGAGGCCATGTTAAATATTGGACCATTAGGAAAGGAAGGGTTTACATTCTTATTGTATTTTATATTGGCCCATAGTAGAGAAGATCATTAGGAGTGGGATATTAAAGAAGAATAGAGGAAGTAGAAGATCATGCAGTAACCATACGCACCATTTTTGTCTTTGTATGTGCATTTCATAGCTGAGAAGAAAAGAAAAAGGAATGGGCCTCACCTACAAGCTAGTTTTTTCCTATATTGGGTTTCCCCATGGTATATTTGTGTTCATCATGTGGATGGTGTGCAATTTTCATAGCTTCTTTCATTTTATTTCAGTATTTTATGCACTAAACTAACAATATTACATATGAGTCTGAAATAAAACATTTCATAATAAGAGATTGCATAAAATATGGTAAGATCTATTGTAACAAAATTTTATAGTGGAATATCCACAACAACTTATAAATAATATAGAGGAAGGAACACAATAATTATATGACATTGGATCTCACATTGATTGTAGTGGTCAAAAGGACTCTTCTGAAAACTTCTTGTGAAAAAAGAATTTACATTTATGCAACTTAGAGAATATTAAAGATGAAGCTCATTCTTTCTAAGATGCCCTTTATACGATGATATTAGATGTTCTTATGTTGATGTCTACAATGAAAATTGTGTTCATGAAATCCTAAACCAATAAAACAAAACCAAGCTTGGGGATTTTATTTTGAATCTAAAGTTACATCTAAACAATTGTCTCAATAAATAATTTTAGGATTTTAATTTCTTAGTTTTCTTTGTTCACCATGTATTTTTATAGATCTCACAATTCAAATTAGTTTAAAAAAAATTAAATACATCATCATCATTATTATCATCAATAAAATTCTAATACTTGTAAAAAAAAAAAATTCAAACATATTTTAGAAAAAAAATATTTTATGAAAATTTCATTAAACAAAAAATTAAATGTTACTTATAATAACTTACAATTTTTCTTTGACTTAGCTATCCTGAAAAGATGAGTGTTTATATGATTTCAAAATCATCGAGAATGTACACATCACCTTAAGTTCACCTACTCATGGAGTTTTCAACTTGAATCTCGTACAAACCCCATCACCTTATTACTCGTTAGTAAACCATATACATGTGGGAAAATCCTATGATGTTTGGTATACATTTTTAAATAATTATCCTACTTGTAATATATTATCTTATCTTACTCGGAATTCATTCTCTTCTTAACTTGATCCCGTTTCAGAACAAAATCAATGTTTTTTCATGTGCAAGTGGACAAGATAAACAACAAGTGCCACTACAATGGCAATGTCTCAGCTGAAAAGTTTTCGAATTCACGCATAAATTTTAATTACAACATTGCATGTCAGCTTCTTGAAGATGCTTATACCAATATAAAAAGTGCATTAGTGTATGTTCCCAAAACTCATGTTACAGGTGAAGTGGTGGGGCATTACTTATCAAAATTACTTAAAATATATCCAATTTCAACTAAAATCTAATAAAAAATATTTATTTTTAACAAAATAAATAAATCTATATACAAATAAAAACAAATTCTATTACATATATAAAATATTTTGTTTTCTTCTTAAAATTTAAGTCATGGAAAATAAAACAACTACTATAATTGTAAATTATGTTACAAATTTTATTACAAGATCGTTCAAAAACAAATATGTAGCAGCATTGCACTTCACATCCAATATATGACATCACATGTATTTATTCCATTGACATGAATTTAATGACCTTAATGAAATGAATAGATGGTGTACTTATCTAATATAAAAAATCCAAACTTAATTTATCTAAGATTGAAAAAAAAACTGCATTGTGTACAAGTTGGGCAATTAAAACTCAAAACTTAGATATAACCTAAGATTGAAAAAATCGCATTATGTTTTCAAATATTTTTAAATTGTATGAAAATAACAGTGTTTAAAAATTCAATATAACATAAATATTGTTACATTATGATTATATTTAACAAAAATTAAATCAATTTAAATTTATTTTAAATCGGACCTATTTCCAAAATGTAATTATTTTATTATTATAATAAAAAAATACATAATATAAAATTAAACAATTAAAAATTTATATTTAAAAAAATTAATCCTTCTACATACTTAATAAATCTAAATTTTAAATAAATATTATACATATTAAAAATTAAAATTATTATAAAAATAATTGTTAATACTCATGGACATGATAATCTTTTCCAATATACTATATAAAACATATCTTAACTGAGAGGATAATGTGCAAGTAGTGTTGCATGCCTGAGAAAATTATTCATGGTATCACATCATTGACTATTTGTAAAACAAATCAAAACTATGTAAGAATGCATCTACATAATTCTTAATTTGTTTGATATCCTCCAGTGGAAAGGTATCAGAAAGGAGCACAACGGGCATATTTTTTATTCCACTAGGTCCTCGAATTGGAAGTTGACTATCATCAATCCATCCTATCATTATCAATAGACAACTTAGTGTTGGATTACTGAGAGGGGGGGTGAATCAACAATGATCAATTTATACACTTTTAACCACAATTTATATTCCTTTAACTTATTCAACAATGTTCATTAGTTCATCATTAATATGTTATGGCATCATATAACATTAACATCCATTAGTGCGTAATAAACAATAATAGACACATCCACACAATGCATAGTACACCAGTATTTTATGTGGAAACCCAATGCGGGAGAAAATCATATAATGTTTTTCTTATATGTCTTTAAGAATTACATTCAAGAAAGCACCAACTTCCAATTCTATGGCTCCAACCAGAAGGAGGATCCAACCCCCTGTTTTCTCTGGCTCCAACCGAAATGTGGCTACAACCACCTACTTCTCTAGCTCCAACCCCCTAATTCTTAGGCTCCAACCTAAAGGAATCTCCAACTCCCTGGTTCTTCGGCTCCAATCGAAAGGTGGCTCCAACCACCTATCCTTGCCCCATATTTTCGACCTAAAATATAAGTGCCAAATGTAGACAACATGTCACTGTCACTGAATCAACCATTTTCATTGTCACTCTATCATTGTCACTGAATCAACCACCATCACTGTCTCTCTATCATTGTCACTGAATCAACCATTGTCATTGTTGCTTTGTCACTGTCAACCTGTACCAAGAAACCTGTACCAACAACATGTAACAACATGTACCAACCAACCTGTACCAACAACCTATAACAACACCTGTACCAACAATCTATAACCAACAACATGTGCCAATAATCTGTCACAATAATCTCATCAACCAATCATGTACATCAACAACTAGCACAACATGTACCATCACAAGTGCATCAACCATGCGCATCATAACACCTCACAACCATCACCAATACCAATATCTCTATGCCACGTCAATCATAAACCATGTGCCAATATCAATACAAATATGTCCAACAAGATTACCAACAAGTGCCTCTAACAATGTACCAAGCATGTACAAATCATGTATCAATAACAGGTCAAACTATGCCACATCAAGATGTACCAACATCATCATACCATACACCTCATGTATATGCCAACTCATCAACTAAGTGTCCCATCCATGAACTCAACATATACCACAACCATATACCAAAACATACATCAAGACAACCAATAAGAGTCCTCTAGCAATATATAACAAATCCATAATCCACAAACCATAAACCCTTACATAAAACCATGTGTCAAACCTCATTATTATGTAGCCTCAAGAATGTACCATGTCATGACAAAATGTAACCATAAAAACATAAATATAAACAAAATTTTAACTCTATAACAGACCTAGTGTTTGTGATCACAGACCTGAAAACCTTCCTCAACTTCAACAACAATAGACTAGCATTTTCATCAAACTTTACCTTACTCTCACATGACTAGTTTTGGATTAGTCAACAACCCTAACTTGAAACAACCATAACTTTGTACCTATAATGAATAAAGGTATTAAAATTATATACAATGTTATTCAATGTCTTATCTACAATTCCTCTAGGTTTCACTGCTTGGAACCTCCTAGAAAAGGAGTTATAGCAAAAATGACAGACCTTGCTGAATTCTAGCTCATTCTAGAGAGCGAACTTGTAGATAATTCCACATGAATAATATTTTATTTATGGATATTAAAATGGTGCAAACCATACTATAGAATGTACTCTAACGAATGCATTTGGTATCACTGAATTTGGATATGTTATGAAGAAGTTATGATGTTTTTACCCAGAACACTTGTTTTATACTAGTTTCAAGACTATCCATAAACCCTATCTTACACAGAGTGTAACTACCAAACTACAATGACCCACAAGATGAAATGTTTATCACAATTACTTGTATATGTTTTCTCAACGGCCTCCAAATTTCGTTATCTGAATCATTCTAGAAATAAATTTATTACAAAAATGGTGAGATGACCTGTGAATAACATGCCTTAGAAAGCATCATCAAAAGACTTTATCCTCCCTTGAATTTTCGGTCTTCTTTACTTCACCTTCCCTCTGAAATTTGATTTAGATATCCTTTGGTTACCTCAGTCACTTGTATATACTCAATATGTTCAATAGGTGCTAATGGGAGACCCCTGCTCTCTTATTTATACTCTCCAAGTAGCTTCCTCCAGAAGTATCAACTTTTGTCCACTTAACTTAACCACTTATAGTTGCAACTAATTTATTTTTAATTAATTTCTTAATACAACCACTTAACCCATTATTAACTCCTAGTTTCACCCATTTAACTTCTTCTAGAAGCTTCTAGAATAATTTTGACCTTTTTGACCTTCTAGGGCTTCTAGAAAACTCATGAGGGTTCTCCAAAGTCACAAGGCCATACCTTTCTAACCGTGAGGAGTTATGTGACATTCTACATATCACCAGAAATGGAATGACATGTAATATCCATATAAAGAAGTATCACCTGCAAATATATTGATATCCATGTCTTTATTCCTTAAACAAACTTGGGCCCCTTATCAATACCTTTATGCTACCGAACTTCTCCAAGGGTTGACATCAATCTAGAATATCACTCTCCAAAGGTTGACATCAATGAAAAATAGCTATCCATCAATATAAACCAATTGTCCCACACTTAGCACATGAACCAGAGTGTACCATAATATGAGCATCATATACCAAAGTATATGAAAAAAAATAGCTATTGTAATGTTCAACAAATTGGATTTAATACTACGCTTGGCAGTAGGAAAGGTGGGTGGGAGAGGAGGATTGTTGACTCTCCTGAAAATAGAAAAAAATGTGGACATTAAATAAATCCCATCTTCGAGGGAATGATGGATCTTAACAACCATGGTTTCTTGAGCCTTGCTCGTTTTGTAATTCATTAAGTGGAGCTCCCACAAAGGACGTGATTGATCAAGAGGAGTGAGGGTCAGTTTATAGATATACTCATCAACGATGGAATTGTATGATTCTTAGATATAGGAAAACTATGCAATAATTGTGTGGTCATTGGTGTTCACTTTTATTCTCTACCATCACAACACTCCTCGATCATCATCCTTTTACATAATAAATCACATTAAAATCATAGAAGTATACACTTATTTCCTTCCATCCACACAATTCCACCAAATATTTGTATGTTTTACATCATAAAAGACCAAAATAATGATTGACTTGGATTAGACCATAAGTAGAAGCTCATCCATACACCATTCTAATTTGGCATGGCCTATAGAAAAAATGGCCATATGGAGAGGGGAAAAATTAATAACGTTTTATATCTCAAAATTTATTATGTGTTCTTTTTGCAAACTCCTCCTTGTCAAAAATACTCAAATAGTTTTATCATCTTAGAAATCGACAAGCCAAGACGTAATAGAAATGACTCCATGTGCAGTGAATAGTATGCAATTACTATAACTGTAAATTCTATTAAATTTTTTGTTACAAGATCATTCAAAAACCAATATATGGTAGCATTTCACTTCACATCCAATATGTAGCATCACATGTATTTATTTCACTAACATGAATTTAATGACCTCAATGAATATATTCCATAGTCATCTAAGATTATAGATCCAAACTTAGGTTATCTAAGATTGGAAAAAATTTGCATTGTGTGTGAGTTTGATGATTAAAACTCAAACCTTAGGTATAACCTAAGATTCAAAAAGTCACATTATGTTATAGCTCAACAATAAGAAGTTGAATTGGTTAGTGAATCGCATGTGTGATAAAAGTAATTTAAATATTATAAAAAATAATTATTTTGTTGAGCATATGTACAACATTGGACAGGAAGAAAAATATTTTTAGTCAAAGGAAAACTAATGGATGGTCAACGATGAATCAAATTTTATAGTCCTACAGTAGGGACTAATAAATAACGAAGTCATATACCAACTATGAAAAAAGAATAGAAATACACAACATGATGTTAGTCCTAACATTTATTTTTTCTATGAGTTAGAAACAATTTTAAAATGTGTAATATATTGATCCATTAAAGTATAAATAACTTTTCTATTATGTTTTAAATAGAATAGAAAGTATTTTTATGGGGAAAAAATTATAATACTAAGGTTTATTAGCATAGTCTTTGTTGATACAATCTCAATATTTCAATGTGGAGAAACATTATAGTGTGTAAACAAAACTTAGCCATTGTTGGATAGGCAATTTTGGAATACAGTTTTGAGAAAAATCCTAAGTACAGAAGAAGTGCACAGAAGAAAGATGGAAGTGCGCAATTGAGATGTATCAAGAAGGATAGTGTGCAGTAAGAATAATAAAACAGAGAATAAAAGAAAGAGAAGAATAAACCAGAATAAAGAAGGAGAAGAAAGCAGATGAAAAGGAAAGATGACAGATCGACATTCTAAAGGTGGAAGGATGCACCAAAGCAGCATGAAGATGGAAAAGCAGAAGAAAGCAGTCAAACAACGTTAATTGAATTAGTTATGCAATGTAATGGGTTTTTGGGATGAACCAAGTAGGGTTTTAAGCCCTAGATTTGATGTATAAATATGTAATGGGTGGAGAGATTAGGGGTTCCATGTTGAGTTATGTTGAGTTATGTGCTATGTTGTTCTTCTTGGGACTATTCTATTATGTTTTGTTCGGTTCTTGTCCATGTTATTATTTGGTTTTAGACTGTAAGAGAGGAATCAATGGCTGCATGTAATGGATGATGCAGAGAGAGAGGATTTCATTCCAGAGAAGCTAGGCTAGGAGGAAGAGAAAGATGTCCATGATATACCTTTGTAAGTGCAGTGCACAATCCTGAAGCACTTAACAAAATCATAATAAAGAAGCCATCCATTGTGGACGTAGCCCAGAGTTGGGTGAACCACGTTAAATATTGTGTCCTATGTATTTTATGTGATTTCTTATGAATTATGTCTGGATGCGTAGTATATTAGCTTTGTCTTATGTTTAATCATGACACAATATTCATAATTGGTAAAGAAATGAGTTTATGCAGTAATATGGAATATATTGATAATATGAATCTGAATTACTAAGTAAGTTAATACAGAATAAGGACAGAGTTACATGCATGTAAATAATAAGGAAGAATGAGCCGAATGATTGTTTCCCATTCCCTTACTATTGCAGAAGCCTATTTCTTGCAGTCCTAATAGATACCTAGGGTGAGATTTCATCTGTGCAAGCGAGTGATGTTGAAAGTGTCGGTGTCTAGTGGGTTGTTTTGGTTCTTATCACCCTGTAAATTCTCCAGAGGTTGTTAAGAGGTAGAAATAATTTATCAGAGGTAACCTTATCCAACCACTTTGAAACTGGGATCTAGCCCTTCCAGATTTAGAGAGGGATCTCTCTGTAAGATTTATCTTTGTTTCAGGTTTCATATTTTAGGCTAGTTAAATGAATAGACAATGTCATTTGTTTTGTTTTTTTGTTTTTTAAAAGATGGCTGAAATATAAATCATGCATCCATTGGGATATTGGGTCTTTATTATAAAACTCGAGATCAAAGAACAACTTTTTAAAGGATACTTTCACAGGGCAGGATAATGAAAGCTACTGGATTCTTTAGGAATAAAAAGATGGATAGTAGAAAGATGAGATAAAACAAGGGGTGGAAAGTTTGTGTATAAATAACCAAAATCTCCAAAGGTAGAATAAAATCAACAGTTTTGGCTCCCAAAATCATTTCTACCAGATCTCATCCTGACCTAGAACCTGCAATAGTAATAGATAATCTCGAAAGACTACTCAGGAAGAAAAGCACTGCAGAAATTTCGAGGAGTAACAACCCACTTCCGAGGTCTTTTTCCATCCTAGAAAAGTTAGTTGTTCTTCCAGACCTTGAGTCTGAGATACACTTTCGAACAAGTCTTTTCAGGACAAAATATGATAGTTTTGTCAGTAAAACGGTCTTATACCAAACCGTTTTTCAACCCAGGACCCCTGAGATACTTTCTCCTAGAGCTGAGGTTGATCAATGTTTTCATCCCGAGACTGATAAGCTCGAAGACCTAGTTGCAAATCTTGGTCAAGCTTTAGAAAAGCTCCATCTTCAGCAGTCCGTCGAACTTCCTACTTCAACTATTACTATAGTTTATGCTAAACTTACACCAGGTCACTCCATTCCTCCAAGCCCTTCTTCCTCTATATCTTCAGGCATTTCCTCTCCTGTCACACAGGCTGTTGTTCAGCCTCCTCCACTGATCCAAGGGATCAAATTTTGCTCAAAATTCAAAGTGCCCGGAATCGCTTCAAATCGAACGGGAGCATAGGCCTCGTTGTCAGGAACCCAATGCAACTCGTTTGGGTTCAAACGAACGTCGGATGAGAGAGATATCGTGTTCTGTTCAAATCGACAAACAGGCAAAAAAAATGTGTTGACTGTACAGTCCGTATGGATGTTGACATGGCAGGACCGTATGACACATGGCAGAGTTGTACGACACATGGAAGGTGTTGGTTGGCAGTTGTGTGGACAAGTTGGCGTATGACACGTGGCAATAGTGGTGAATGGAATGCTGACATGTGGCCCAATCAATGGCCACCACGTGTCACCCTGGCGTTGGTTTAAAATTTATGTTGTTGGCAAGATTCGACCCCGCGACCTCTGGGCAAGGGTAATGCTTTGGGAAGGGCCACCCAACCGGCGCGCCACCGTTTGGTTCTTATAATATAAACGGTAAAACTTTTAATTAAATTGAATTGTATTATGGGTTGGGGCGCGGTCCGGGTCAGGGCTTAGCCCCGGCTCCCGATCATATGTGTATACAATGTAACCACCGGTGCGCGCCTTTCTAACCGTTACCATATGACATTAAACCTTTGGCCCCTTTTTGTATGAGTGTGTGGTCCTATGACCCACATGACCATGGTCCTAGGTGGTTAGGGGCTAGGCGCGTAACCGTCCTACAGTTCGCACTATTGTGCGGTTGCACTCGGTGCTGAGTTTTAACACAAAAATGCACGTGGGGGCTAGGTTGAGGAAGCAGAGGTGCATTTTGGCGATCCAGAGACAACAAGTTTGAAGGGGAACTTCTAGGAAGCCTATCTTCTTCAATTTTTGGCCAAACAAGGTGTCGAAAAAGCCCAGCTAGGGGTTTTTGGACGTTCTGAAGCCATTGGAGCCATCATTTTGACATTTTGAGCATTGTAAAGCACACATTTTATCACTTTGAGAAAATAATACAAAAGATCCATTGGAAGCTGGACCAGGAGATGTAGCCCAAGAGAGGGGTGAACTCCTTTATCATTTGTTGTGTTATGTGTTTTCTGTTCACTATTATTTTCTTTTGTTTATATGCATCCTAAATGTGTAATTTCTATAAAAGTTGTGTTTGCAAAATTGATCCATTTGCATAAGAACACTTGAATTAAAACTTGCAAATATTTTCAAAAATACAAGCCTTTATCATTTTCAGATCATCCACCAATCATGGTGGAAAGATATGCTCCGTTGGTATTGGTTGGTCCTTTACATAGCATGCCCCAATATTATCAAACTAGACTTCCACAATTTCATAGTACTGGTCCCTTGAATGCACAACAAGATGTTGACAAAATGAACGATTACTTTGACCTGCAAGAAGTAGACGAAGTTGATGTGCAGATGAGATTATTTGCACAAAGCCTAACTGGAGATGTGAAAAAGTGGTTCAAAACTTTACGTGCTGCTACCATTACTGATATTACTGTTTTTCATCAGACTTTCCTATACCGGTGGGAGGTAAAGAAAAATCCTCTCCAAATTCTATCAGAGTATGAGAACATCAGAAGAAACAAAGGAGAGACAGTGCAGGATTGCTGCACTTGTTTCAATAATCTATACAATGCTATCCCAACTGAAATCAAACCACCACAAGGTTTGGCATTAATAAAGTTCCCTAATGGTTTTGACACTGACATGTCATATCAATTAAGGGAAAGAAACGCAACAACTCTGGAAGACATGCAAAAAAGTGTCGTCAGTGTAGAAGCAAATGTTTTGGCCAGAAGGGCCAGGCAGAGAACATAAAAGAGGGTCACTATCAAGGAAGAACCTTCTACTTCCTCATTTGATGCCAAACTAGATTCTCTAGCCAGAGCTATGGAGAAAATGATGGAAAGACTCACCATAATTGACCGGAACCTACCTAGGGAGAACCAAGATACCCCTCAAATCAGAAACCCGAACTTTAGGATAAATCCACCTCATATTAGACAAAGAGATCCTAGAGATCAATAGGAACAAAGGGGACCTGATCAACAGATTAGACCACCTCTCCAAGAAAACTATGTTGATGATGGGGAGGAATTTATTGAGGAGTTTGATGATGCTCATATAAATCTAATGGGTGATCATGATCACGATCATGAGTCTATTTTCCTCACCCAAGAAGAACATGAAATCTTTCTCCTCTCGCAAACAGAGGTAAATGAGGAAGCTAAGAAAACAAAACATCAAGCCTTTGAGAATGCTATGATGGAGGTTCACAGGCAATATAACTTGAGGAGTAAGAAGACTAATGAGAATTCTTTGAAGAAGGCTGCTGAAACCAAGAAAACCTCAGAAAATCCTCCCAAGAAAGCCCCTGGGCATAATGACATTGAATCTTTTTCACAAAAAACTCCAGAAATTCTTAAGAGAACAAGTCGAACAAAAGTTTCATCAACCATTCAAACAGGTGCACCTATCTACAAAGTTTCTGTCAATAAATCAGAAGTACATAGTTTAAGCAAAACCACCTCTCTTTTCAGCCTTGAAGGGGAACTAGCAAAATTGAAGATTCCCATTCCCCTCTCTGAGTTGATGAACAAGAACGCTTACAAGTCTCAGGTGATAAAAGATTTAAGTATCGAACTCGATATGGGTACCAAATCTTTGAATGTAGGATATGTACTCCACTCTGACACAGTAAACCTTGCTGATGACCAACCTGAACTCTTGTTTGGTCCTGAAGTTGACGGTCAAACTGATAATGGCGGCATGGCTCCTTTTTACATCAGCCTAAATATCCATGATCTGATATTGCACAACGTTATGCTGGATTCGGGTGCCTCTCACAACCTAATGCCCAAAGTCGTGATGGAAAAGTTGGGACTCAAGGTCACCAGACCTTACAAATATTTTCATTCTTTCGACTCCAGCAAGGTCAAATGTATAGGCCTGATTAAAGACTTATGTATCACCTTGGCTCAAATCCCGGTAAAAAGTTTAGTGATGGGCATCGTCGTGGCAGACATTCCCCCCAAGTATGGTATGTTGATATCAAGGTCTTGGGGAGCTAAATTTAGAGGAACCCTACAGCTAGATATGTCCTACGCCACCATTCCAATTTTTGGTCAACAAAGAAGACTTTATAGGGAAACACTGATGAATTATATGGTCAGTAGTCAGGAAAATCCACACAATTACCCACTATATTCCGCACACTCTTACTTGGATTCTTTTATTCTATATAACGATGGTGATCTTGAAGAACAAATCGCACAACTGAAATATGATGCACCTGATCCAAAGGACGATAAAGAAGATGTCGAAGTAAGAAACCCCATGGTTGAAGAAAATGAGGAATTGGCAGTAGACTTATGGAGTATGGACTTCGATGGTGCTGTGAGTAAATACGGAGCTAGAGCCGAAGTGTGGATGCATAACCACAGATCAAAGTACTCTGAGAATCATTCCTATAAACTGATTCCAATGTACTAACAACATAGCCGAGTACGAGGCTTTAATGCTCGGCCTAAAATTATTGAAGAAAGTTGGTGCTAAGAAGATAATGGTAAGGGGTGAGTCTGAATTAATTATCAAGCAAATCAAAGGTGAGTGTGCAACAAAACATCCTAGACTTGGAGCCTATAGAAATGTTGTTTTAGATGCTCTCCAATGCTTTACTGAGGTTGATTTCCAGGTGATACCTAGAGGAAAAAATATACTCGCAGACAGACTGGCTACATCAACAGCTACCTGTAAAATCTGTAAATTCTAACCTTGTACAATATCTACTGAAAACTGATATTCAGAAAAGAACAGAAAAGATACAATGGCAAATACAAACATTACACAGAGATTTTTCACCTGGAAACCCAAACCGAGAAAACCAGCATATATTATATTGATACATTGTTTTACACTGTTTACAATACAATATACATATAGGAGCTAGCAGCATCCAAAACCCTAACCCAATGACCTGGATTAGTCCAAAACCCTAATTCCTTAACCGGAAATAGAAAACCATCGGCAAAAAACCATGTGCCGAAAAACCACCTAATATCACATGGTCCCGGAAATATGTCGGCCCAAAAAAAAAATTCGGGGGCGCTGCCCCCCAACCCCTGCACCCCCCTCTAACCCCGCTGCGCGCCCGACACAGGCGCTCAGACACTACTACTCGTGCAAAGAATATAACACATACCCAACAAAATCCCTTTTCATCCCACTCACAAGTACACAGTGGAGGTGAAGTGCAGACCCACCATTCCTAACAACATCAGATATTGGCAGGTATTTGGAAATGACGATCAAATTGAAGATTTCCTACAATGTAAAAATGATTTCGAATGTACAAACATAGATTTAGAACATGATGAAGAATTTGTAAATAAATCTGTTTTTGAGAATGGCAGTGTAAATACAATAGATGCTGAAGAAATCAGTGAAAATGATGTAGATTCTGATATCTTGTTGTTGAAAAATAATGTGTTACCTAGAGGTTTAGTTCTGTTGGAAAACTTGTTTGATTTTAACGATGTGGCCAAAAAAATGAAAATTGAAGCTAGCGGTAAAGAGGTTGAAGATTGTAACATAGGAACAGAAGAAAACCCCGAAATGGTAAAACTGTCTAAATCCCTGCCAACAGAGAAAAAAAGAAAATACATTGAACTTTTTAAGGAATATATAGATGTTTTCTCCTGGGGCTATGAGGACTTAAAATCCTGTGACACAAGCATCATACAACACCAGATTCCTATAAAAGAAGAACACAAACCTTTCAGGCAGAAACTTAGGAGAATTAATCCCAAGTTGCTTCCCCTAATAGAGAAAGAAATCAAAAAGATGTATGATGCCAAGATTATAGTCCCTTTGAGATTTTCCAAATGGGTTTCAAATCTAGTTCCAACTAGGAAGAAAACTGGCAAGATCAGGCTCTGTATAGATTTCAGAAATCTGAACAAAGTCTCCCTCAAGGAAAATTACCCTTTACCCAAAATGGACCATATTTTACAAAGGGTGGTCGGATCCAGTAGGATCTCCTTACTGGATGGTTTCTCTGGTTACAATCAAGTTCTGGTTCATCCAGAAGATCAAGAGAAGACAACCTTTACCACACCTTGGGGAACCTTCATGTATGTGAAGATGCCTTTCGGTCTGATGAACGTTGGGGCTACTTTCCAAAGAGCAATGGATATTGCCTTTATGGATGAGATTGGGAAATTTATAGTCATTTATCTAGATGATGTAACTGTTTACTCCAAATCCGACGAAGAACATTTGCTCCACCTCAAACGTGTGTTTGAGAAGTGCAGGAAATTCGAAATTTTATTAAATCCTAAGAAAAGCCTTTTCGGGTTAGAGGAAGGTAAACTGTTGGGACACATAATCTCAAAATACAGAATTAAAATAGAACCCAGCAGTATAGAAGCTATCCAGAAGGTGGAACACCCTAGGAACATCAAAGAACTACAATCTTTCATTGGCAACATAAATTTCCTTAGAAGATTCATACCAAAATTGGTCGAGCTTCTCAGGAATATTACCAATATGTTGAAAAAAGACACAAAAATCAAATGGAACGTTGAGTCCAAAAAGTCATTTGAGCAGGTGAAACATGCTCTCACCCAAGCCCCAATTCTGATTAGCCCAGACTATACCAAAGAATTTTATCTTTTCTCTTTCGCATCTGAGCACACTATAGAAATAGTATTGTTGCAGAAAAACAGTGAAGGGTACGAGCAACCCATAGCCTTTTTCAGCAAAGATTTAAGAGACATAGCATTGAATTATAACATTATGGAGAAACAAGCCTTCACTCTGGTAAAGGCTATAAAATATTTTAGGGTCTATATTCTCCACTCTCACACAATTGCATACGTCCCAAACACAGTGGTCAAAGATATTCTAACCCAGGATCATCTGGATGGCAGAGGAAAATGGATTGCGGTCATTCTGGAATACGCCATTGAAATAAAACCTAGTAAATTGATCAAAGGACGGGGTTTGGCCAAACTAATGGCTGAGTCTAATTTTCATGATTTAGATATTAACTTTTTGGCTGCAGTATATGGACCGGAAGAGCAGGGGACTCCAAACATAGAAGAGGAATTCTTAAATTCCCCTTGGTACACAGACCTCATTTTTGTACTCCACAATTTACAGGCTCCTCTAGGTTTGACTAAGACCAAAGCTAGATTTATTAAATTGAAATCATTGAAATTTTGTATTCTGGAAGGAAATCTCTATTGGAAATATCTTGGTGGTATCTTGCTTAATTTCTTGCTAAAAGATGAAGCTAACAAAGTTCTTCAAGATTTTCATGCAGGAGACTGTGGTGGGCACCTAAGCTGGAAGACCACAGCTAACAAGATTCTGAGAGCTGGATTTTACTAGCCTACTATGTTTGTTGACGTTCATCAGAAGATTACTTCTTGCCACCAGTGTCATATTTTTTAAGGTAAAAGGAAGCTTCTGCCCCTCCCAATGAAACCCATCTATGTTGAATCTCCTTTCCAACAATGGGGGCTAGACTTCATTGGTGAAGTACATCCTCCCTCTTCAGGCCAACATAAATGGATCATCACGGCCACAGACTACTTCACCAAGTGGATCGAGGTTGTACCATGCAGGCAAGCTACTGACTCTGTCATCATCAAGTTTTTAGAAACTAACATTTCGTCTCGTTTTGGATGCCCCAAAAAAATTATAGCTGAAAATGCAGTGGCTTTTAGATCCAAAAGGCTCATATATTTTTGTAATCAATATCATATTACTTTGGGACATTCGACGGCTTATTATCCACAAGGAAATGGTCTAGCTGAGTATTTTAACAAAAGTCTGGTGAACATCCTCAGAAAGACACTACAGGAAAACAAAAAATCATGGCATAATAAGTTGGTTTTCACACTCTGGGCTGACAGAATTAGCACCAAAATATCAATTGGTATGTCTCCATACCAGTTGGTGTATGGCATCGAGGTAGTTTTTCCCCTTTCATTAGGAGTTTCGGTCTTGAAACTATTGCAGGAAACACAAGAAGAACCAAATGATGTCCAGCGAAGAATAAATCAAATGATCCACCTAATGCAATCCAGAGAAGAAGTTTACAACAGAACTCAAGTGATCCAGGAAAATATTAAAAAGATTTATGACAAGAGAACCAAAGCCGATAACTTTGAATTAGGTGATCTAGTTTTGACATGGGACTCCAGAAATGAAGATAAAGGTAAACATGGAAATTTCGATAGCTTTTGGAAGGGTCCTTACACCATTCAGGCCTTCAGAGGAAATAATGCTTTAATACTTGCTAATAGTGATGGATCAGACCTGCCAGGGGGACCCATAAATGGCAGGATGTTGAAGCATTACTTGCCACCTCAGTAAAGAGATCACCATTCCATTCCATTGTATATATCATTTCTTTTACAAGTCTTTTAGGTGTAGATGTTTTTGTTCAAGTGTTTGAAGCCCACAGAGAAGGCCCTAAGACACTAAAAATGTCATCAAAATTTCTGAAATAAAGCAAGTCAGATAACAGAAGAAGCTCTAGAAGAAATTCTTCAAGGCCACAAGAAGCAGGATTCTTGGCATCTCGCAAGGAGGATACCATCCCCAGGTGGAGCCACTGTTATAACCCTATAATTTATAGGATAAAGTTTTGATTGTATTTTTGTCCCTTTAGTGTTTTTGACTTGCAGAGATTACTGCATTCTGAAAAAGAAAGAAAAGAAAAGAAAAATAAAATGAGAAAAGAATAAAAGAGGGCATAAAAGAAATTAAATAAATCCCCATGCAATAACAATGGATTGATCCATACAGTCTAAGCATGGCCAAGTCCTTTTAAATTGATG
This sequence comes from Picea engelmannii, assembly GCA_009831015.1. Classification (NCBI taxonomy): domain Eukaryota; kingdom Viridiplantae; phylum Streptophyta; class Pinopsida; order Pinales; family Pinaceae; genus Picea; species Picea engelmannii. The sequence continues at coordinate 324,241 of ML791889.1, forward strand.
TTGATATGATTAATGAATAAGCTTGGCTAAATTATTTAATCTTGGCCAAGTAGAAAGGCTAGCTAGTGAATAAATTTGACCAAACTGCCTAATCTTGGTCAAACAACCCTAAGGTAGAGTAATTTCTTAGTCCAACAGTTTAATCTGGGATAAATGTCATAGGGAAGTAGGTTAGAGCACAGGTTAGTTGGCTTGATTTCAATAAAACATGCATGATTATCAATGTTGATTCATATCTTTGAAGTTTGAAAGTATGTTGTCTGACCCCCATGGCAACAAAAGCAAGGAAAGTTGAGAAAACCCACAAAAGGTGCAAGCCTAAGTCTCCATTGCAAATATGATTTTGCGTTGGATATTAAAGAGAGCGCACAGATGAACGACTGAGACACCGACGTTTATATCTACGGTCAACAAGTTTTTCCGGAAACCCCCGATCATTTTGCCTTTAACGGTGGGGGGGGGGGGTCCGGAATGATGAGTAACA
>ML791889.1:370772-383969 GCA_009831015.1 Picea engelmannii
ATATATATTGTGCATGGTGTATTGTGGTGTATTGGTGTAACTCTTATACTATTGTTCATTGCTCATTGGATATAATTGAATGGTTTAAGTATAAGTTGGAAAAGGTTTTTAAATGGTACTTGATATTGATTCACCCCCCTCTCAGTATCAACAATATCTGCATACCCTTCTCACTCATGTGTCCCAGCCTATGATGCCACAGTGTTGTATCCACTCCTGTAGAAGCTAAAGAGATATAAGAGTCAGTATTACCAGTACATAAATACAATGTACCTACCTTCTCTACTTTTTATATCACCAATGATCCTTTGATGACCTTCCACATATTATCTGTAAATATGGATACACAACCTTCACTTTCCAACTGCCTTGTTGAAATTATATTTTTCCTTAAATCTGGAACATGTCTTACCTATTTCAACAACCATTGGTTTCCATTGCATTGCTTTATTTTTACCTTTCCCATTCTAACAATTTTGCATGGTGCATCATCACCCAAATGAACCTGTCCAAAATCACCTTGAACATAATCTAGAAAATGTTTCCTATGGGGTGGGGCATGAAATGAATCCCCTGAATCTACTACCCAAGACTCAGAAATATTATCTATAGAAAGAATCAAAGCATCTTGTAACACATCACCTGTTACATTTGCTTCCTAATTTCTCTCCTGTTGTCCATCTCTTTGTTTCTTTGGAGCTCTACAATCTTTCTTCAGATGTCCTTTCTTCCCACAATTCCAGCACTCTATCTTTCCAAGTCTGGATTTGGATCTGCCCTTCCTAGAATTCCCACAGTTCCCTGAGCCCTTTCCTCTATCCTTTTGTCTTCCCCTGTTCTTCATGTTCGATGCATTACCTGATGTATCACCTGTGCTTTTACGTCACATTTCCTCACTAGGGATAACACCAACAACATCATCAAATTTTAAAGTATTTGAACTAGAGACAGAGTTACTTATAGCCATGACCAAGCCATTCCGGCTTTCTGGAAATGAGCACAAGATTAGAAGAGCCCTAACCTCATCATCAAAGTCCACTTTTACAGAACTTAGTTGATTAGTAACCATAATAAATTCATTTAAATGGTCTGCAACAGACCCACCTTCTGACATCTTCATATTAAATAATCTCTTCATTAGAATTACCTTATTATACGTCAAGGGTTTTTCATACAGTTTAGCCAATGTGTCCATCAGATCCTTTGTTGTCTTTTCTTTCAAAATATTGAAAGCCACCGATGCTGCCAAGCTCAGTTGTATCATTCCTAGAGCCTTTATGTCAAGAATCTCCCATTCTTCATCCTTCATGGACGTCGTCTTCTTTGCTACTCCGCCCAACGGTAGGAATAGATCCTTCTGATATAAATAATCCTCCATCTACATCTTCCATAACTGGTAGTTTTGGCCGTTAAATTTCTTGACCCTAAAATTTCCATCTTCCGACATTGCTCCCACTTGAACCAGGAACCCTCTTTTCCTGCGAGTTACCTTTCGCTCTGATACCAGTTGTTAGAAAAACAAGACCATGGAGCAATAAATAAAACAAATGCAGAAAAAAAACACAGAAGATACACAATAAAATAGAGACACATATTTACATGGTTGACCCAGTGTGGGCTACGTCCACCAGAGAAATTGTCAGATCCTTCCTTCATTATTATCCAGCAAATGAAGGGATACAACCTACAACAAAACCCACTATAATTTTCTCTTCTTTCTCTCACAATATCCTCTCTCAGAATACAATACTCACCATAATGCATAGCTGCAATACATTTCCTTCATAACAGAGGGTTGCCTTCTAGGGAAAAATACCCTAACACAATTTCTACCGTTAGATATGCGACCTTATAATGAATGGTCCAGATTTACAATGAAATTACAATATACATTTACAAGGCAAATTTTCCTTCGGGGGCTTCGCCCATGAACCCCCCAGCCAGGGGGATAGGCCCCCCAGACCCCGCAAAGGAGGTACCCCATCTCTGCACTCCCTCGTGTGGAAGAGTGTACATACTTCTGGGGTGTAAAGTATTCATGGGGTATAAACATGGATGAAAGCAAGGACCTCTAAATCAGGAACATAATCAGGCTCCACAACCAACACTAATGATTGCATGGATTCAGATCCATTAAATCATGTAGCTTATGCATTTGATCTTGTTGTTCTACAAGAAGAAACTATTGTAGAAAATGATCTTTCTCCTTTTGTTGTTGGTAAATAATACCCTACGGACTAGCAAGCTAGGGTTAGACTTGCATGCAGATCATGACCTTAAAGAAATCACTTTTAACCTATCACCCCAAAACTTAAAACCCCTTTTTCACATACAAACATGGAAAGGACCTACTAACATTTTTACTGATGTTTGGTGTAGATCCTTCGTTGCGCTTTTGTCCATTTTCCTACGCTGCTCCTTCCAAAGACAATCCTGCAATCAAGACAAAACACTACGCATGCATTCTGTTTTTCTATTTGAGGGTTAGAGATTAAGCATAAATCAAATAAATCAAACAGACAGATGTGCTTTATCCAAGGGCGACTCGTGATGCTGCCAATAAAGAAAATACTTTTCCCATCCTTTTTTGGGGGTATATTTTTTTTTTTTTGTTCTTTTCGATGATTTTGAAAAAGAATAAAGGGAGATTACGTTACAATGGAGGAACGAGTACAACAAACATACAAGCTCAAGGCACAAGGACAAGACTGATGTTCTAGGGGAATGATACTCAGGAAAAATCCTCCAGTGGCCAAAGGTGTTAAGACGCAAAGGCAAACTGTTACTAAGCTAATGGGTAAAGAATGAAAATGTGGTTGATAGAAAACACAATGGTAACGTCCTTCGATGTTAGTTTAACGAGCCCAGAGAAGGTAAGCTCGATGATTTTTCATATTTAGAGAGTCTGAAAAAGAATAAAAGGAAAATCCATTGGGGTACCTTTTTCGAAGATAGTCTAGTCAGTTTGAAAAAGGGGTAAACTATCACCGACTAGACGTCAATTCAAAACCATTTTAATGAGTGTGAAAAGGACAATATCACTCGACTATTTTTTCACTTTTAAGGAGTCTGAAAAAAGCTTAACTATGGACTCCGTCAGGAATTTTCTTCTGGACCATTTTAACGAGTGTGAAAGAATAAGGTCACTTGACGATCTTTTCAATTTTAGGGAGTCTGAAAAGAGCTTAACTATGGACTCCGGGGGGGGTTTCTTTTTCGTAGATTTAGTCCCTCAGGCCCGAAAAAGGAATAAAATTTTACCTGAGGATACTCTTCTAAAGAATTGGAATTCAATAGAGTATTCCTTTGTTCATACAGTTGACCGTCCAGACCGAAAAAGGGGTAAACTACCGCCGGACAGACGTGACTTTCAAATTTCAGTTTAATGAGCGTGAAAGGCCACAAGATCCCTCGACAATCTTTTCATGTTTAGAGGGTCTGAAAAGGACTTAAAGGAGACCCGTTTAAGGAACGTTCTTCTGGACCAATTTAACGAGTGTGAAGAAACAAGGTCACTCGACAATCTTTTCATCTTTAAGGAGTCTGAAAAGGGCTTAAAGAAGACTCCATAATGGTTACTTTTCTCAGTTAATCCGGACGAGATTGAAAAGCATAAATGTAGTCTCACCAGATGTTGCTTTTGGATCTCAAAGTGAGCTTGAAAAACAACAAAGTTAGCTCATGATAGACTCTTTGTGGGTCGATTCCTGGCATTTCCTCATAAGACCAAGAAAAAACGTCGCAGAATTCTTTGAAAAGATCTGTGTAAATTTGAACCTCTTTGGGGGAGCAATCCGCTCCGATGAAGACATTCTCCATGACGCCAGGGTTTCGGGAGATGTTAATAGGTATGGTTTCAACGATAGTCGCCATATTTCCCTCAGCATAAATCTTGTGTGTAGCTAAGGGATTAGTATGACAAGACCTATCTCCAGTCATAGTCACGGTGAATTCTCCAGCTTTGATTTGGCTTAACTTTGGGAGGAAATATGATCTGTGATGAAGCTCTTCCCAAGGTTTGTCCGGACTAGTCATTGCTTCGATTACTGCTTCATCAGAAGGCAAGACTAAGTCTAACGAATCGATGTTGGCGAGAGAACCCTGAGCCCAGATACGCTCTAGAAGTGGATCCAACTCTTATGCGGGAGTCGGATCAGGGTGAGCTGAAGCTTGCTGGACTAAAGAGTATGCTACTTCAGCGACCAACAAGGGCATGGACATGCCGGAGTGCCCTGTCTCATCCATCGTGGCTGATGGGGAAGGAAGAACCCATGGATCCTCAAAGTAAGTTGTGCGGAACGACACAACTTGAAAAATCTCAGCCTTGTGGTGATTAGATATAAACTTGACATCGTCATGAGGAGGTGGGTAATCGAAGGTACCCATCAAGGATGGGCACAAATCAACTCCTACGTTAACAACACCGGCTTGAGGATTATCAATCATGGGAACCGTGGATGCCCCCAAAGATGGGTCAGGTCTAGAGAAGGACAATTGATCGATGGTCACTATCCGACCCTCGTGTGGAAATAACAAGACTCGGATAACTGTAGCAACCACAGCTTGCATAGAATAAGTTTGGCTCCGACCTAACAAGAGATTATAGTCGAGGGGGGCATCGACTACCTCTACCTCAACATACACAGTCTTCCCGCCTAACTACACAGGGAAAGAAGGAACGATTCCATGTGGTCGGAAAGAACGACCGTCGAACGCAGTGAGGAGAGTAGGTGATGGAGACAAAGTGGGTTGACCAATGGCTTTCCAAAATGCTAACGACATAACGCATGTCGAGGCACCTTCGTCAACCATCGTGCGAAAGATATTGTGTGTAAAAGTTTTTGTGGGATGAGCCAATACTATCTGAAACGCTACGTGGTAAGGAAGAAGAGTTTTTAAGTCGATTGTATCTAGCACAATGGTACCTGGGTTACAAGTCTCAGTAGAGCCTAAAGCAGTCAACAAGGCTTTCCTCTGAGCAGGGCAACTTTGGAGGACCTCCAAAGCGAACATTGCACAAGGGGTTTGTGATAAATCTTCCACCACAGAGTAATTCTGGGTGGCCCTTGCGTTTGGGTTGTGAGAATCTTTCTTAAATGCACCCTTTGGAATGCGTGTTATTGTTTCACCCAACGTCTTCTCGATCTGTAGAGGAAGAGATGGGATCTCGGCTTCTTTACCCTTCTCATAGGCGCTTAGTTTACTATATTTGTGTGCTCTAGTCTTTATTAAAGAATCACCCCTAACCATATATACGTTCGCAGAAGAGGAATTATTTGGAGGAGGGCAGGTTTCTTGGCTGCCCCCTTCGACACTTGTAGAGGCTTGAGTTAAATTTTGCCCATGCTGAAAGGAATTAGTCAACACAGCTTGTTGTTGTTGTGTGACAAACTTCTGGGCCTCTGCAAGTCGCGGACATAGATGGGTCGGGTGGTCTTCCGCACACAGGTTGCACGGATAACTCGCCTTCCGCTTTTCCGTGGTGCCCTCGCTAGCATTATCAATGGGTTTTTTCTCCCCCTTACCCTTCTTTCATTGTTTTTTCTTCCCTTCAGGCTGTTGGTTGGCCTTTGGGTTAGTCGTCTGCACGGAGTGTACTTCCAACGTTTGGGTAGGAGGGGCATCCAAAGCAGTAGTCTGGTTGGCCGCTGAGTGTTGTATAGATAACTGTTGCAATTGTTTTGTCAATTGCTCAGCGGGCTTGGTTTGGGCTGAACCAACAATAGCAACGACATGTGGTCCGGATCTCTGTCTAGTTTTATCCAGTATAGATCGTGGAGCATCCGACATGATGTTGTATAATAAACCAGATTGAGAATAGATAAGCTCAAACTGTTGAGCCCTCATGATGACATCTTCTTTGGAGAAAACTCTTGAAGTCACGACGTCCTTGGATAATTGTGGGACTAAAGACTTAAGGAACCACTCTAGCAGGAATGATGGTGGTACTGGTACTTTGATTAGACTCTTTCGACGTCTCCACTCTCATATATGATTAGAGATATGGTCTGTTGTCATCTGTTCGAAATTGGCTAGCAAATCTGTGTCGACATCGTATCTCACAGGTAACTGGAAATGGTTAAGGAAGGCCATCGCCAGTTTGCCAAAAGAAGAGTATCGTGAGTGATCAAGCTCTATGTACCATTTTGCGGCACTCCCGATAAGAGTGCATTGAAACAATCGCAACTGGACGGAGTCATCTTTCAATGAGTTAGATGAACACCAAAGATGGAAAGTAGTCACGTGATCACCTGGATCTTCGTTAGGCTTGGCCTCGAACTTGGGAATGTCCGAAGGCAACTTCGTTGGCATAGGAGGCCAACGTGGATCATGACAAATAGGATCATTTAACAACCTTGTCAAATCTGGCAAGTGTAACGTCGCCAAGAATGGTAGTTTGGGTTGCTGCTAATAGCCTGGAAAAAAGGGTCCTGGAGTTTGACTGGCACCAGGCTGCCAGGAAAAGTTTGGTTGTTGGCCCAGATTCTGGTAGAAACCATGGCCCTGACCAGCGTAAGGATTTTGCATGTATGGAGACATCATTGGCTGATTCCCCATGAAGGACATAGGATGTTGGGAATTCATCGTGTTTGATGGACTTTGGGAAGGATTACCCCATGTCGGTCCTACTGGGAGAGGCATAGAAGTTTGTCCAGGGTTCCATTGACTATGGAAAGAATTACCCCAGAATGACATTCTAGAGGAAGGAACAGATCCTTGTCCTGAGTTCCAAGGCCCTGGTATATGTGCCCCCGACGCAGGAATAGTACCTTGTGTCGGAGTAGACTGTCCAAAGATGGGAGTGCCCCCAGATGGGAAAGCAGTGGATGCGAAAGTGTTGTTACCAAACGTCCCATTCCAAACAAATGGTGACAAACCTACCGACAGAGTTTGCGCAGGTGTTCCTTGACTCCTGGCTCCAAATTAACTTGTGTGTGAAGGTTGCTCGGTAGGCTGTTGATGCAGACCACCAAGCAAAGGGGACGAAGGAGAGATATGACCTCTAATGTAAGGAAAAGCATTGAATGGGATAGGAATGCCCCCAAGTTGACCTTGCAGAGGAGAGTTAGAGCTCCTTTCCCCCAGACCCAAAGTCTGTAAAGTGGAGTGAGTGAGTGCAGGACTTGTACCCGAACTAGGCATACCATATGAGAACGGAGGGCCTGTCGCACTAGGTGTGAAGGGAGGTGTGGCCACCGCGATAGATGGGGAAAGTCCACTGTGCAACGTAGTTGCGGCCGAGACCATGGTGGCTCGGACTGACGACGGCAAGTTAGGAGATGCTTCTCCTGTGGTAGCAACAGTGATGGGAATAGAAGAATTCCCAGAGGAAGTAATAACATTTGTTGCCATAGCTATGTGAGGCACTGACAGGCGTTCGTAAAATAGGATTGGTACACTGACCGATGGCCAAGTATCAGTGGTTTGGGTTTCAACCAAGCCAAGATTGGTGGTTGATTCCTCCGGTAGTTGTTCGGGCTCATTGGTTTGTAACCCGGTTGCTTCGAAAGACCCTTGTTGGTCTAGCTTCCGCCTCAATGGTGGCAGGGGTGTCTCCAGTATAACCGATGGCAGGCCCAGGAGCCTTCGTGATCGGCGGAGCTCTGAATCCTCCACTGTGTGAGAAGATCCATGACACATTAAGGTATTCTACACGTTCAAACAGTAACACACACTAAAAAGAAGCCCCTAAGAGATAAATCACGCAAACACTAAACTAGTTGGAAGAACAGTTACAACAACCAACACTAGAGAAACTTACCGGTGCAAGTGCAACTCGAAAACGGAAGCACCCTCCGAGTATACTCTGCAAAGTGTGGCCCGATGTCTTTCCTAGGTACTCCGGTATACCCCCGCAGTCACCTGTGTATGTCCCTAGAAAAGATTGGCAACTAGTTTGCCAGCACGCGAACAATCACCAGGTGGGTACAGTCGATAGTCGGGTAGACCACAATGAGAAGGGTATCAAGCCTGAAACCTATCAAGGGTATCGAGAGAAAATGGTACGGAAGACAACTGAGGATCTTGAACGGATTCGAGACCCACAAAGCCCCGTGGCAAATGAAAATGACGAAATCCCTCAACAAATCCTCGATATGTGTTCTCCACTACGCTTGGTCCGACTTTGGAGGGGTTATCTCCGCTACCTTTCCATACGCGACCTCGTGTTTAGCCCCTGTGTTAGAGGGGGGTCCCGGATAACTTCCACATAACTAGACTTCTACACTCCCTATCACAGACTCCAATGTTTGTTTTTGAGTGGCCTTGGAGAATTTACTCTCCAACTTGTTCCAAGGCCCTAGTCTTGAGCTAGTATATGAACCTTACAAACAAAAAGTCTAATAGATTTTAAATTAGTGTTGCTTTTATGGGATTTTTTACATCACAAGGTATGAAGGTGAAACTGATGATGTGTAAAGACTCAAAACAAAATGAATAAGAAATGCTTGGAAACAAAAACTTTTACAACAAATGCAAAAATCTGCAACTTTTCACCAAGAAAGACTTCTTTTTCTTTTCAATTTTTCTAAGATTTCATGCAGCAAACATAAAGGAATTTCACTCAATCTGCGAGCTACTTATGCGCTAAATGCACTGCAAAAACTTATGAACAAAAAGACTTCTTCCTAGCTATTGATGCAGCAACACAATCTTCAAACAAAGAAGCCAATGAAAAAGAGATATATATTTTTTTATTTAAGTGATAAATGAAGCAACAAAGGGAAAATGCCAACAAGCACAAAACCAAGAAAACAAAATAAAATTATGGCTTAAAGCGCAGATCGCAAAGAACCCGAGCAAAGACGCACAATGGCAATCAAGAAAGCATCGACTCTTACGCTTGTCTAAAAACCATAAAACAAAATCTTTCTTTTTTGTCTTTTTTATCAACCAATCAATTAAGAAAAAACAGGGTAAGGGTAAGAGGCCCTAACCTACTGATTGTGCAACTCTAGACTCAAACCCCTGAGAGGAACACTTCTCACCACAGGAGGAGATGACTGCCCCACCCTGATTGAAAATCACCCAATCAAGCCCGCTACTGTCACTGAAACAGCATGCGTGAAAATGCGTGCTGAGCTATAACAGGGTGCGGGTACCCACGGGATGCACTTGCACAGGCCACGTGTATGTATGAATGCTAAGAAAAAACTAAACACAGGCAGCCCAGACCTGGAAAATGCCTCTAGTATTGACAACCAGGGTCTCTTAAAGGCTTGGATGCTTCTTTTTAAATAGAAAAGAAAAATAATTGCAGAAAATAGCAAACGCAATAAAGCAAACTGAGACAAGACAGTGAACCAGCAAGACCCAGACAGGATCCAGAAAGCCCCCTGAGAATTTAAAATTCTAACAGGGAAGAGGGGACTGCCTCTTAAGCTCTCTGACTCCTACACACTACTGAAACCTCTACATCTATCATTCAAACGCGGGTTGTAGAAGGTTAGGGCGCGAGTTACATGCATGCAGGCCTTCTGCAGGCTGCATGTACCTCTGTGTGTCCCAATAATTATCGTCAAGCAACAGTCAAGGAAAAAATGGTATAAAGAACCAGGTTCCCTGCTAGCTCTGACCTAACAGAGAAAAAACAAACAAAGAAACAGAAAATCCAATCCTTTAAACTACCCAAAAACCTCAACTAAATCCGGAACACCCTAAAGAGTAAATCCCCAGTGGAGTCGCCAATTCTGTTGTTGGGAAATAATACCCTACAGACTAGCAAGCTAGGGTTAGACTTGCATGCAGATCATGACCTTAAAGAAATCACTTTTAACCTATCACCGCAAAACTTAAAACCCCTTTTTCACATACAAACATGGAAAGGACCTACTAACCTTTTTACTGATGTTTGGTGTAGATCCTTCGTTGCGATTTTTTCCATTTGCCTATGCTTCTCCTTCCAAAGACAATCCTGCAATCAAGACAAAACACTACGCATGCATGCTATTTTTCTATTTAAGGGTTAGAGATTAAGCATAAATCAAATAAATCATGTGTGACTCATGCATTGGGACGGGAAAAGTATTCTTTTATTATATTCAAAATGACTCAACTTACAATGAATGTTGAGACCGGCCATCGTTCCTTGATCCTGATCCTGGGCTCCTCCTCTTCTTTTTCCTCCAACTTCTTTGCTTGAATTCTTCTTAGGCTTGAGGAAAGGCTAAAGGGTTGGGACAAATGGATTTAGCAATTGGGCAGAGTTTCTTTGCTATCTTTTTCCTCCTCCAAACAGTACCCCTACCCCTTCTTTTATAGGCTAGAAGGAGCTAGGGTTTTGGATGAACTCTCGGCCATGCATGGCTGGGAGTTTCAATTAACTGACCCATAGATTTATGTCCCGTCAGAAACTTTCATGTTTTTGTGCTTTGTTAGGTAAACGCGGGCTGTAGTAGGCATGCCAGCATTCCAACGCGTGCAGTAGTAGGCATGCCAGCATTCCAACGCGTGCAGTAGTGGGTTAAGGTGCGTTTGACTTAACCCAAAGGGATTTTCAAAGAGGTTTCTCATTAGATGTTTTGGCAATGAAGGGATATGAGTTGGCCTGATGCCAGGTAATCATGTGTGGTGCAATTTAGGGTTATAACACCTTTCTTGAAAGAGGTTTCCCATCCTTTGTTAGTACTTGAGATTGAATAAGAAGATCAGGAGATTGATCATATTTTTATGAAAGAAAAGGGCATGCTTGATTCACCTATTTTTGATGAATATTCTGATGAAGGAAAGCAGATCTCTTTTGTCAACGTGAAGAACAACCCACCAGTTTATGAAATTTATGAATTAGATGTTGATGAAGAACCACTATGTATAGAAATCAGCCATCCGGAAACTCCCGCAGCAAACATTCAATAGTCACCTTCTCAAATCAGTGAGCCCGTATGTATTTTGTTGGAACCTGGATTTGCAGAAGACACCAAACAATCTATCATCAACAGTGAAGCTAGCATACAGTCCTATTCAGATTTGCAAGCATCTGAAGGTGGCATCCATGATCAGAAGGAGGATATGCAGAGACTTTCGGATCTTCAATTGAAACAACAACAAGAGGTATTTGTTTTCAGTCTTATATATCCATTTGCTAATTATCTCGAGTATCTGAGTAGCTTGGATGTCAGAGCACTTTTGTCAATTGAAGGATGGATATCCTGCTCTTTTAAAAGGCATTTATGTATTCTTTGGTTTCCTACATTGATCATTTCCGGATCAAGATGCTTACCAATCAGTTAGAATCTTGTATGGATTCATTGGAAGCATGCTTTTACCTAATCTTAAGCAACACACTTGATTAGAGTAGAAGTAGGAAGAAATAAGATCATTTTTTAGCATTTCCTTTTTGTGAGTTTTCAGCATACAGTCATATCAGTTTCAAATAAGGAACATAGGTGCTTTCAAGTATAGAGGTTTTCTGGGAATGAATATTGGATTGATAACACAAGGGATGTGTCCTCATGTTCTCTCCACAAGGGACATTGGGATATAAACCAAAACCCTCTTATCCCTCTCGGATAAGTGTCCTCACATATCATCTCAACTCAGTCACAGATGAGTATGATCTAGAGAATGTCTCACGAAGATGAAAACATTAAAGCTCCCTCTTACCGAGGGAGGCATTCTCTTCCATGCCAGGTCTGTCATGGAAGTACTCGAACTTCGTCCTAGTAAGGGGTTTCGTAAGAACATCATCAACCTGCTCATCTGTAGGAAGGTACTGCACTAGTATTGCCTTCCTCCGCACCATGTCTCGAATGTAATGGTGCTTGATCTCAATGTGTTTCGATTTGTCATGAAACACTATATTTTCTTAGAGATTCACACATATTTGGTTATCACAATGAATAACGGTGGAATCCAATACATGTCCAAAAAAATATGCAAGGAGCTTGTGAAGCTACACTGCTTCACGGACTTCCATTCTCAATGCAATGTACTATGCTTCTGCGGTGCTCATGTTGGAGTTACTTCACACACACCTATGATTTATTTTTACTAAGGTTTTTCCTTGTTTATTAGTCATAATTAGTCATTATCCAATCCCCTATATTTTAGGGGAGAATATTCCACCTAGAGAATGTTCTCTTTCAGTTGACACTTCAGTTTGACTAGTTGAGTTGAGTTTAGATGTTGCATTGGTTTTATCACCATGCAAAATTGGGATCATCACCATGATAATTGGAAATTTCCTTGGGATTATCACCAGACTTGCGCATTACTTGTGATTCCCTAAGTTAACTCCTCACTACTCTCTGTTCAGTCAATTAATTGAAGACTAGTTGACTAGTTAACTCAACTAGGTGGCAGTTCACTCTCGTAACGGCCTATGAGACTAGACTAGGTGGAAGTTCACTCCCATAACTATTGGTGTGTGTCCATATCAATCTATACCACCACTATGGTGCATTGGTTCTCCTCCAGTGCACACTCATTGAGTTATACATAGTATATCATGTGTAAATTATTCATTATTCACAACGGTTAATGAGAATTCTTTCATTATTTCTCTCCTTCTTCTTCTTTCTCCAATTCTCTCTGCAAATGTTTGTATTATTTTCTATCTATATCTATTATATGCAGGTTCAACACATTTGCATGGTATCAGATCCAACAGATTACAAAGCAAAAGCTACACCAAAATGTTTTGCAGGTACAAAATATTGAAGACAGCGGAAAGATGGATTTCCAAAAAGAATTCATTCTTACACCTTATAAATATTTTGCATGGAAGGAGAAAATAGACATACATCTCTGAACTAGAAGGTTGTATAGGTTAACCTTGAATATAGATACAGAACCGACATCAGCCATAGAAAAATCCAATTATTTAAATCGCATGGATGAGGCACTCGCAACAATTTGCAGTCTTATTTCGCCCGATCTCCTTTTTCATATATCTTCCTGTAAGACTGTTATCCAGATTTTTGGTTATCAAGATGATGACATGATGATGGAAGATCTAACTCTTCTTTAAGATCATTTTCATGAAGAAAGTTATACTTATCAGCTTCTCTAAATCACACTTTTGAAGATAGTACGCAGGCTGCATTCAGTCTGACTACGGACTTTCCGCACTGTGTTAATGGTCAGGGTGCGGAAATGTTTCTTAAGGGAGAAAATGAATAAGTTCTCGATCCTTCTAGAAGGAATCTTCTAGAAGGATGAGTTGGAGTTTGAATGGTTGGCAAATTAATGAATCTCCAG
>ML791890.1:22235-36772 GCA_009831015.1 Picea engelmannii
AAACATGTAATGAAAAATAAAAGAAGATGAGATCCAACTTAACCTAGACATAGCTTAAGGATCAAGTAGTTTGATGTAGTTCTATTTTTTATAGTATCAATCGGTAGATCCAGGATTAATATTGTTCGTTGTTAGTGTATTCTTGTTAAGGTGTTGATTAACACTTTTTTTTTGGGTGTGAATTTGCTGACATTGATAATTTCAACGCACAGTTTTTATTTTTTATTTTTTTATAGTATCAATTGGTAGATCCAGGATTAAGATTGTTCATTGTTAGTGCATTCTCATTACGGTGTTGATTAACACTTACTTTTATTGGTGTGCAGTTGCTCACGTCAATAATTCCAGTGTTGGATTTGGTGGTGGTGGCAGGTTTGGCGGTGGTGGTGGGCTGGTAGGAGGATTTGGTGGTGGAATTTGCAAGGGTAAAGGAATTGGAAAAGGTGGAGGAATCGGTGTAGTTATTGGAAAAGGTGGAGGAATCGGTGGAGTTATTGGAAAAGGAAGTGGATTTTGAGGCATGTTTGGAAAAGGTGGAGGAATCGGTGGAGGTTTGGAAAAGATGGATGAATTAGTGGAGTGTTGGAAAAGGAGGTGGATTTAGAGGCAAGATTGGAAAAGGTGGTGGAGTTCAAGGGGGTAGAAAAGGTGGAAGGGGAAGAATTGGGAAAGGTGGTGGATTTGGAGGAGGTCACAATGAAGGGATCAGTGGAAGGATTGGAAAGGGTGGAGGATTTGGATGGGGGCATGATGGAGGGATTAGATATGTCACGAAGAAGGAGTCAAGCCCTACACCACTCTATGGGAGAGAAATTTCTCAACTACGACACCCTGGCGATGGAGGGCATGATGGGGGAAGAGCGGGAGGAGGAGTTGAAGCAGGATTTATGTGTTCGACGAGGAAGAAGACCATTTTATATACGTTGGGGAGTTGAAGAGCGTCTTGAGACCAAACGTAATTCACACTTAAATCCTCACAAGGGCAGCAGTAGCAACAAATGTCTTGAATACATTGATATTTCAACACCTGTGGAGTTCAATCTTGGGACCCCCTCCACCACACTGAAGTTTCTGAGTGTGGGAGATTTTTTATTTCTATGCAAGAGGTTTCTAGTTTAGGTTTTGTGGTTATATATTGATATCCCAACTCTTGTGAGGTTCAATATTGAGAATTCTCAATGTTGAAGCTTCTTCCTTTTTGTGAAAGAGGTTTAGAGTTCAATTTCTTTTTCTTTTCCATCAATGGAGGCAGGGGAATTGTTGAGAGGAAGATTCCTTTATATGTTTTTGTCATCCATTTGTTCCATATTAAAACATGCCACGTATCATAGTATTTGTTTTGTAGACCTACCACCTATTGCATTGTTTTTCTTTTTGACTTTGTTTGTTAGCTTGTGGGTGATGAGTTTCAGGGCCTAAGGATCCTAGCTTCAGTTCGACTTGATAATGCTTCTAATGTTATTGTCATTCTCACTCTTCCTTTTTCTCATGACATTATCTGCCAAGAGCATCACTCGAGCTAGAGATATTGTACATGTTTCAATACGTCTAGTGAAAATGGATGAAAGAGGGGCGGGATGAAATCTATTACATCATTGATGAGAGAAAGAAGCAGATGGATAATTGTCCATTCATGGAGAGACTGAAAAGGATGTGATAGTAATATTTGTATACATTTTGGAAGTCTCCATTCTTCTTGAGGCACGGTTAAGTTATACGAGGAAGGTCCTTTCAATGTAAATTCATTTTAAACTTGTTTTGATATTATCTAAACTATAATAATATTGATCCGTATACCTTATGAGAATAAAGAAAGGTAGGGTCATTAATATAGTACCTCTGACCAAATGTCAGAATCTAGGCAAGTTAGAACATATCTAATCACCATTTATCTTTGACCCATCATTGTACCACCTCACCATGTCATTTGTAGCCATGTCTCATTAGTCTTCACATGTCATCACACTACCTAGACTGTTTCACCATAGAAGAAGTAGACCGAGGCTTCATCATTGAGCCATGTCAATGGAGATTGTTTTTTGGGAAAAATATTTTCATCTCTTTTCAATGCATATACTATGATTTGATTGTTATTGATTTTTAATCTTAAGAGAAGTTAGGTAACTACAAAGGGATGACAACGTCCATGGAATATATGGAATTTAAAAAGGGCACAAAAGATTCCCACTATAGTTTAAAAAAAATAAAATCTTTTGCAACATATGCACTTTGCATTAAGCACCCAAAATGAACAATAGTAGCCATGGAGTGAGTTATGCTTTGGATTATTGTGATGATAATTTGAACAATAAGTAAATTTCCCTTGTCTACAACAATCCTTTGACCTTCTACAACTTGGTTATGATACTAGAGATTGGTGCCCACCATTGCATGTATTGTAAACCCTAGAAAACCAGCTTAGAAATCAGTTTATATAGCCAAGGAAACCAACTTTTCAATTTTTTGTGAGAGTAGAACCAAATACAATCATAGCAAGAGAGCCATAAACCATGTTTTCATTTCCATATTTCTCAAAGCCAACCACAATAGCCTTGTGATTGAATCCTTCAATGGACTCAAAAAACCTATATCCAATTCAAGAATAGAAAAAGTAACATTGCATGTAACACCCATGTTTCCCCCAGTTTGTATATATAACTATATTGGCCAAGAGACTATGGCAAACTCGATATGTGTGAATGTTTCATTTGATGAACCTTTGTATAAAAGGTCAATTAATGTAATTTATGTTATTAATAGAAAATGGATAAGTGTTGCATAACTGCTGAAAGGGGGGTTTTCCAAGATAGACCACGGATGTTATGAGAGATATGGTGAGGGGAACCAGGAATGGTTGAGATAACCCCCACAAAACCAGTACCTTACTGGATTTAATTTCTCAGGACCAGAATAGTCCTCTGACCCAGGGATGAATTACAGTTAGGTTGGTAGGTGGGAAGACCTCCTCAAGAGTTAATGAGGGGATGGGGTAGAGCGCCCATATGAAAGGATTTCAGACCTGACCACGGACTGGGAATTCGGGCCACACACAATATTGTTGAGGAAGGAAAGAAAGGAAGTCATGGTGGGCATAGGAAGAGTTGCGAAGAGAAGCAGAGAAGAGATACTAAGCTCTCGGGTTCGAGGAAGAACTGAGAAATGAACGTGTTCTAGTCGCAGGATGTGGCTAGCAGGTTTATGATACAAGTTGATAAACTAGGGTGTTGAGTGACTGAGGAAGTACTCAGGCAGGCCTCCTTGCTTGGTATAGAGAGAACCCATTGCCAAGATCCTGTGGGAGGAGGAGAGTAACCTCCATCCCTGACTGTTGCTAAGCCGGAAGAAATAATTCTCTCTCAGAGCATCGTGGTCTAGCTCGGGGGTGGCCAGTGGTAAATCCGTTAGAAGTGATTGATCTTATGGTTGGGTGGAAACAGGTACCCCTTTCAGCAGTTGCATCACATCGCCTGGTTCTTATAGGTGTTTCCATACTTTGTGCTTTGAAATGGAATAGTGAATGAATGCATGTATTTATACATCTAAGAATGGTCTGTGTATTGAATGATCAAATTATGTGTATGCATTTATCTTCTGGTGGACTTATGCTTCTAATTGATCACCTATATGCCCAGCTTATCCCTTCAGATGTCGTGGGACGTAAACCTGTAGGACGGTCGAGATAAAAAGTATTGCTTCAATCTGGCCTTGTCCATCTAAAGAGGATATCTTCTTCAGACTCCTTATTGTGCAACCGGGACATCATGCCCAAGTCCTTAACAACCTTATGATGAAGATATTTGTGCTTAACTCATGAGATCTTAGAAGGACCCATATGACCAACACCCAGGAACCCTATGCTAATCCTAAGGGAGCCAAGTCCTTCTGGATTTGGAGCTTCATAAGTCCGAGACTTCAGAGTATTGTCAGCCCTAATAGCCACAAACCAGTCAAAGGTGACCGAGATTCACGGTTACATGTAAGGTTGACCGACATTGGGCGGGTTCCCTAGTGGATAGATGAACCTATCTTATCGACTAGACCGGGATCCAACTCCCCATCAAGAAGTAGTGTGAGCCATCGATCAAGAGTGTTCGGGGGTTCCCTTAGCCATTGGATCTACACTGAGAAGACTTCGGCGAAGTTCTACTTCGGGAGAATAAATATGCTATAGAATCAAACTCCCCAAATGCCAAAGTAACGAAGTAAAGGAAAGCCGTAGATTTGGGGGGAGATCGTCAGGAGCCACTCTTACTATCCGATCATTCAAGAGGAGGGAACCACACATGGTACTTCGACGAAGTCCTGCTTCAGGAGAGTCAAGTGGCAGTAAAGAAAAAAACCCCGAAGGTCAGAGCCGCGAAGTGACCAGGACCGTTGATCTAGGGATACTTCAGGTTCTTTCCTAGCCGTCAAATTTACGGTGTAGTCAGCCCGGCGTTGACCGCTTTGGGAGGGCAGGGGTGTTGTAACGTAAAAACCAACAAAGTTCAGATCTGCGAAGTGAACAGGACAATAGATCTAGGTATACTTTGGGTTCTTTCCTAGCCGTTAGATTTACGGTGTAGTAAGCCCAGTGTTGACCGCTTCGGGAGGACAGGGGTGTTGCAACGTCAAATCCCCTGAAGGCTGGAGTTGCGAAGTAATGTGGACTATTGATCTAAGGATCCTTCGGGATCCCTCTTAGTCATCGATAAATAGGGGACGTGTGGCGCTAGATCCTTTGGTTCAGAGAATGGGCACTTCGGGGAATTTGAGGTGTGGTGTGTCGAAAATCTCTGAATCCCAGAGTAAAGAGAGTCATCGATTCGAGGATGCTTCGGGACTTTTCCGGTCCATCATATCTAGGTTGTGGTTAGGCCAGCGCTGACCAACTCTGGGAGAAAAGAGGATTTTTGCATCGTAAAACTCCCAAAGTTCGGAGTCGCGAAGTAACGTTAGTCGTGGATCTATGGATCCACATGGTCGGATCTCAACCGTGAGATTCAAGGGATGTAAGAAGGTTGTTAGTATGTTGTGACATGGCAAGATGATGTCACCAGGGTGACGTGGACCCACAATCGATGTGCCACATGTCAACTCGATCTGTGTTTTTCGTAGACCCTATATGCCTATTTGAACGTGACACGTGTCACCCCTGGCCCTTCTATGTGTCACCCCCTAGTACGTGCCCGCCTAGCCAAAGTGGTTGGTGAAGTGACCGAGACTCTAGGAGTCCAGGACTTCAGGACTCCGAAGGATTTGGGGTGTAGCGAACTCCGGGAATCCGGGACTTTGGGACTCTGGAGGATTTGCGGTGTCGCGAACTCCAAGAGTCGGGGACTTTGGGACTTTGGAGGATTTGGGGTGTAGCATTATAGAGAGACCCTAAAGACCCGAAGGTTGGAACCACATGGCACGTTTACGTGACTTCGAGATTTCTAGACTCCAAAAGGTTTCGTGCATAGACAAGAAGGAGGCGTTTAGCATCGAAGTGTCGAAGCGGCGAAATGTCGAATTTCTTGTTGGCCTAAATGTTAGACGCCTGTGTGTTAGACGAAGATTGAGTCCAGTCATGGGATCGAATGATGGATGGACTTCCACCATGGATTAAGGAACTTGGGGACAATACATGTGAGGTGGAATCACGTGGACACCACGTGGCCCTCAACCAATGAACACCCGAAGAACTTTGGGAAGCCATAACCTGCAACCCAGAGCTTGGATTTGAGCCTCGTAGCAGTCATTAGAACTCTACGGGTAAGTAGAAGAGGATAAATACCATGGATAGAGGATTTGAGATGTTAAGGAGAGCTAAATTTTGATGCCCCATCCCCAGGAAAGTTACTGAGGGGTCGAGTGTGTTACAAATTGGTATCAGAGCATGGTTACAACACTTGGCCTGCTTGGGCTCATGGACGAGTTGCGTGAAAACCATATTTAAAGGACTTTTAAGGGTGACACCCTACCTTACCTATTTCCTAAAGAGTCTGGTTAAACTGTTACTGAAGAAAATAATGAAACTTTCTACTGTGTGCGTGTATTTAAGAAATATGAACTATGTGTTGTTCATAAACTAATAGATTGTTGGCTAACAGTAAGTGTTTTGTCAGCACTCAAGCAGTCATTAAATCATGGGAAAAATATAAGTATAAAGGATGGTGACGCGCCATGAAGTGGGGGATGGCTCTCACAATAGACATGAAGAATCTGATGAAAGGAGGGTGGTGGAAACCCCTCTGGATCTAGCTGAAACTGTAAGGAGCCTCATGGCCGAATTACAGAGTTGCAAGGCCGAAAATGAAAGGTTAATAAAGGAGAAAGAAAAACAAATGGAAATTAATGCAGTCTTGTAGCAGAGCTTATCCGATATATAGAGGAAGCTGCAGCATGGATCCATAACCAGTCAGGTGGACTGATGACATACGAAGGGAAGGCAAATCCCACCTGAGATACGAAAAAATGGTCCTATAAGTGGCCACACTAAGAGGAGTACCTCAAGGAAGGTCCAACCTAGAGGTAGGAGACACTCATCGAGAGAGTCCTCTAGAGAGGAAACTAGCAACTCCGAGGGATATTCTAGTAGCAAAGCTAGTTTGCATTCTCAAAGGAAAGGAAAGAAGCGAAAGCATTCCAAAAGTCATGATCCTGAAGAGTTCAAGAAATCCAAACCCCCCTCTTTCAATGGAGATATTGAGAAAGGGGAAGAGGTAGAAGCTTGGCTGCTTGGTTTAAAGAATTACTTCAGAGTCCATGACTACTCTGAAAACTTGAAGGCTCGAATAGCCATATTCGACCAGAATGGAAAGGCTTCCATTTTGTGGGAAGACCTTAGGAATGTGAAAGGAATCCATGAGAAGGACTTGTCATGGAAACAGTTTGAGAAACACTTCAAGAAGAAGTAACTATCAGAGAAATACTTTGATGGGAAGACAAAGGAGTTCTATGAACTCGTGCTGGGACAACTCACCATAGAGGAATATGTCATTAAATTCTTTGAGTTGCTGAGGTATATACCCTACATAAAGGATGAAAAGGTAAAAGTGCAGTGATTTATTAGTGGGTTACCTCAGACCTACCGGAACAGGATTGAGTTTGACGATCCAAGAACCTTAGAAGACACTATCTGAAAGGCAAGATATTGTTATGAACAGTTCAGGATTCAGACAGAACCTCACAAGGACTGGAATAAGAAAAGTAGTTCGGGATTCAAGAAGAAGGGGTTTAAATCCTTAAGATTTAAGAACTATGAGAAGGGTTCTAGGATGAGCCTTCCTACTAGAAGTGTGTATCAGTAAAATTTCCCCTCTCGGAGTGGAAATAAACCTTTTGGAACAATCCCAGGAAATAGTAATAACCCAAAGAAGGAACCCTTGAAATGTTGGGGTTGTGGAGAAGAACATCTACTAAGGGATTTTCCACATAGACAACAGAACAGTAGGCGATACAATATCCAAGAAGCTACCATAGTCAATGATGTGGCTATAAATATGCCACAGATTTATGCAGCCTTGGCTAATAACCAAGCCGACCACCAAGCCTCAGTGGTGGAGATGGAAGGTATGATCGCCAACCATCTAGTTTCTATTTTAATTGACCCTGGTTCTAATTTGAGTTATGTGGCCCCTCAGAATTTTGATAAGTGTAAACTGCAACCAGTTATACATGTTAAGCCATGGTTAGTACAACTAGCCACTGGGACCAAAAGAAAAGTAACAGAGGTCATACTAGCTTTCCAATTCATTATGGATGGATTGCCCACCCAAGCAACCCTTAACATACTTCCCCTAGGATCTTATGACCTGTTGGTTGGTATGGACTAGTTAGCCACTTATAAAACCAAGTTGTATTGTTACCATAAAACTTCGGAGTGTGAAAATGAACAAGGGAGAAAAATAACCCTTCAAGGGATTCAGAGGCATGTCTCAGTGAGACGAATATCATCCCTTCAAATGAAAAAGTATTGTAGGAAGGGATTCCCTCTATATGCAATACAGGTGTTGGAATATGTTGAGGATGACAAACCAAACCTAGAGGACCACCCCATATTAAGAGAGTATAAAGACATGTTTCCATAAGAGGTATTAGGTCTACCTTCGAGGAGAGACATTGACTTCTCCATAGAACTTGCACCAAGAGCAGTGCCAGTGTCTAGAACACCCTATAGGATGAGTACACTATAGCTAGTTGAGCTCAAATTATAGCTAAAGGAGATGATGGACAAAGGCTACATCCAACCCAATGTGTCTCCATGGGGAGCACTCACCTTATTTGTGAAAAATAAAGATGGCACACTCCGACTGTGCATAGATTATAAACAACTCAATGAGACAACCATAAAGAACAAGTATCCCTTACCAAGAATTGATGACTTGTTTGACCAATTAAGGGGTGCTTCCATTTTCTCAAAGATTGACTTAAGGTCTAGATACCATCAAGTCTGAATCAAGGATGAAGACATCCACAAAATAGCCTTCAGGACAAGATATGCTCACTATGAATTTGTGGTGGTGCCATTTGGATTAACCAATGCCCCCACCACTTTTATGTGCTTGATGAATAATGTACTCAGAAAATTCCTAGACAAATTTGTATTGGTTTTCATTGATGATATCCTAATATACTCCAAGAACAGAGAGGATCATGAACAACATCTTAAATTAGTGCTTCAAGTACTAAGAGAGTATCAACTCTACGCTAAGTTTTGCAAGTGTGACTTTTTCCAGAAGCAAGTACATTACTTAGACCATGTTATTTCTGAAGAAGGAGTGGCAGTAGACCCCAACAAGATTAGATCTATCATGGAATGGCCTACCCCAAAGGATGTATCTGATATCAGGTCCTTTATGGGCTTAGCAGGATACTATAGAAGGTTCATAAAAGGATTTTCCAAGATCGGTTGTCCAATCACTGCCCTTCAAAAAAAGGGGGTTAAATTCACTTGGACATCAAAATGTGAAGAAAGATTTCAAGAACTGAAATACCTTCTAACCCATGCACCTGTATTGAAGATTGCAAACCCTGATGATGACTTCCTTGTGTGTACAGGTGCCTATAAGGAATGACTCGGAGGAGTATTTATGCAAGAAGGGTGTGTAATTTGCTATGAATCCATAAAATTGAATGAGCATGAAATCAATTACATGACCCATGATCTAGAGTTGGTTTCCTTAGTGCATGCTTTAAAAATGTGGAGGCATTACCTCCTGGGTAGGATATTTGTACTTATGACAGACCATTGTGGGTTGAGGCACCTGTTTGATCAACCAAAACTCAATGCTATAAAAGGTAGGTGGATGGCTCTCCTTAGTGAGTTTGATTTCGAAATCAAACACATCAAAGGAAAGGAAAATAGGGTGTTCGATGCCCTTAGCAGAAGTGTGAAAATGATTCACCTGGCAACGGTAAGCACCTGTGAAACGAATGTCAGGGAGAGAGTCAAGAATGCACAAGAAACATATTCATTTTTCAAGACTGTGATGTCATACCTAAAGAAAGAGTCCACAGGGCTAAAGTATGAAGGCTATCAGATGCTTGATGAAGGCTTGTTGACTTATAGAAACAGATTGTATATTCCAAGTTGTGATGACTTGAAGAGGTTCATAATGGATGAACTATACAAGAGACCATATAATGGTCACTCAGGTTATCAAAAAATGATCACGGCCACTAGGAAACAATTCTATTGGCCTGGATTGAAAAGGGACATAGTTGACTATCTAGCTAAGTGTCTAGAATGCCAGCAAGTTAAGGCAGAACACCGGCACCCAGCAGGGTTGTTACAGCCTCTACCAATTCTAGAATGGAAATGGGAAACCATCACCGTGGATTTCATCACCGGATTACCAAAATCGGCCAAGCAGAATGATGCCATCATGGTAGTGGTGGACAAATTGAGAAAGTCTACTCACTTCGTTCCTGTCAAGTCAACTTGCAAGACAATAGATATTTCCAACATCTTCATGAAGGAGATATTTAGATTGCATGGCATGCCTAGGGATATTATATCTGACAGAGACACCAAATTTACTTCAAGCTTTTGGAAATCCTTAATGGCTGGTTTTGAGACTAAATTGTTGTTTAGCACAACCTATCACCCTCAAATGGATGGACGGGCAGAAAGAGTGAACCAAATATTAGAAGAAATGTTAAGGATGCATGTAATGCATCAACCTAAGAAGTGGGAAGACTACCTGCCATTGGTAGAGTTTGTCTACAACAATGGTTATCAAGAGTCATTGAAGATGATCCCTTTTGAATCCCTCTATGGTAGATAGTGCAAGATTCCAATCAGTTGGAGTAATTCAGTGGATAGAATTACAATCGAACCTGACACGCTGAAAGAAATGGAATAACAAGTGATTCAGATTAAGAAAAATCTAAAAATTGCTAAGGATAGACAGAAGAGTTATGTTGATAGAAAGAGAACTCCTGGAGATTTCAAGCCAGCAGACCATGTCTATCTCAGAATTAGACCCAGGAAGAGTTCCTTGAGAATGGGAGCTTGTGCCAACATGGCACCCTGGTATTTTGGACCCTTTGAAATCTTAGATAGAGTGGGACATGTAGCCTATAAGCTATCACTCCCTCCCACAGTGAAGGCACATAATGTTTTCCATGTTTCGTTATTGAAGAAATATGTACATGATTCTAATCATATAATTGACTGGTATGTGAATCAGGTGGAACCGGAGGGAGAATTCCTGCCAGAACCTCAATGCATACTAGACAGGAAGGAAACCTCACTCAAGAACCGAACCATTGCACAGGTCAAGGTGCAATGGAAACACTTTGGCCCAGATGAGGCTACGTGGGAAATGGAGGATGCCATGAAACAGGCATATCCATCTTATTTACTTCTATATATACAGAGCACATAGACAGATAGAACATCGAGGACGATGTTCCTTTAAGGGGGAGGGGATTGTAACACCCATGTTTCCCCCAGTTTGTAAATATAACTATATTGGCCAAGAGACTATGGAAAACTAGATATGTGTGAATGTTTGATTTGATGAACCTTTGTATAAAAGGTCAATGAATGTAATTTATGTTATTAATAGAAAATGGATAAGTTTTGCATAACTATTGAAAGGGGGGTTTTCCAAGATAGACCACGGATGCTATGAGAGAGATGGTGAGGGAAACCATGAATTGTTGAGATAACCCCCACCAAACCAATACCTTGATGGATTTAATTGCTCAAGACCAGAACAGTCCTCTGGCCCAGGGATGAATTACAGTCAGGCTGGTAGGTGGGAAGACATCCTTAAGAGTTAATGAGGGGATGGGGCAGAGAGCCCATCTGAAAGGCTTTCAGACCTGAACATGAACTGGAAATTCGGGCCACATGCAATCTTGCTGAGGAAGACAAGAAAGGAAGGCATGGTGGGCAGAGGAAGAGTTGTGAAGAGAAGCAGAGAAGAGAGGCTAAGCTCTCAGGTTTGAGGAAGAACTGAGAAATGAACATGTTCTGGTCACAGGATGTGGCTAGCAGGGTTATGATACAAGCTGATAAATGAGGGTGTTGAGTGACTGAGAAAGTACTTAGGAAGGAATCCTTTCTTGGTATAGAGAGAACCCGTTACCAAGATCCTGTGGGAGGAGGAGAGTCACCTCCATCTCTGACTGTTGCTAAGCCGAAAGAAAGAATTATCTCTCAGAGAATCGTGGTCTAGATCAGCAGTGGGTAGTGGTAAATTCGTTAGGAGTGATTGAGCCTATGGTTAGGTGGAAACACACACCCTTTTTAGCAGTTGCATCACGTCAACTGGTTCTGATAATTGTTTCCATACTTTGTGTTTTGAAATGGAATAGTGAATGAATGCATGTATTTATACATCTAAGAATGGTCTCTGTATTGAATGATCAAGTTATGTGTATGCATTTATCTTCTGTTGGAATTATGCTTATGATTGATCGCCTATATGCCCAGCTTATTCCTCGAGATGTCATGGGACGTAAACCTATAGGATGACCTAGATAGAAAGTATTGTGTTAATCTAGACCTATCCGTCTGAAGAGGATATCTTGTTCAGACTCCTTGTTGTGTGACCGAGATATCATGCACAAGTCCTTAACAACCTTATGATGAAGAGATTCACGTGTAACTCATGCGATTTTAGAAGGACCCATATGAACAACACCCAGGAACCCTATGCTAAGCCTAAGGGAGCCAATTCCTTCTGGCTTCGGAGCTCCAGAAGTTCGGGACTTTGGAGTATTGTCAACCCTAATAGCCACAAGTCGGCCGAAGGTGACCAAGAGTCACGGTTACCTGTAAATTTGACCGACATTGGGTGGGTTCCCTAGTGGATAGATCAACCTATCTTACCGAATGTACCGGGATCCAACTCCCCATTGAGAAGTAGTGTGACCCAATGATCGAGAGTGTTCGGGGGTTCCCTTAGCCATTAGATCTACACCAAGAAGACTTCGATGAAGTTCTACTTCGAGAGAATTGAGATGCTATAGCATCAAACTCTCCGAACGATGAAGTTATGAAGTAAAGGAAAGCCATAGATTTGGGAGCAGATCGTCAAGGGCTCCACCTACCGTCTGATCATTCAGGAGGAGGGACCCGCACATTGTACTTTGGTGAAGTCCTACTTTGGGAGAATCGAGTGGCAATAAAGCCAAAACCCCCGAAGGCCAGAGCCGCGAAGTGACCAGGACCATCGATCTAGGGATACTTCGGGTTCTTTCCTAGACGTCAAATTTACGGTGTAGTCAGCCCGATGTTGACTTCTTCAGGAGGACATGGGTGTTGTAACGCCAAAACCCCTGAAGGCCAGAGCTGTGAAGTGACCAGGACCGTAGATCTAGGGATACTTCGGGTTCTTTCCTAGCCATTAGATTTATGGTGTAGTCAACCCGTCATTGAACTTTTCGGGAGGACAGGGGTGTTGCAACGTCAAATCTCCCGAAGGCCGGAGTTGCAAAGTGATGTGGACTGTGGATCTAAGGATCCTCTGGGATCCCTCTCAGTCATCGATAAACAGGGGAAGTGTGGCGATAGGTCCTTTAGGTCGGAGACTAGGCACTCTGGGGAATTTGAGGTGTGGTGTGTCGAAAATCTATGAAGCCTGAAGTAACGAGAGTTGTCCATTCGAGGATGCTTCAGGACTTTTCCTAACCGTCAGATCTAGGTTTTGGTCAGCCCGACGTTGACCAACTCTGGGAGAAAAGAGGAGTTTTGCATCGTAAAACTCCCAAAGGCCATAGTCACAAAGTAACGCTAATCATGGATCTATGGATCCATGTGGCCGGATCTCGACTGTGATATTTGAGGGATGTTAGAAGGTTGTCAGTCTGGTGTG
This sequence comes from Picea engelmannii, assembly GCA_009831015.1. Classification (NCBI taxonomy): domain Eukaryota; kingdom Viridiplantae; phylum Streptophyta; class Pinopsida; order Pinales; family Pinaceae; genus Picea; species Picea engelmannii. The sequence continues at coordinate 35,531 of ML791890.1, forward strand.
ATGTGGAAAGCCGACATCACCAGGGTGACATGGACCCATGATTGATGTGCCACATGTCAGCTCGATCTGTGTTTTGCGTAGACCCTACATACCTATTGGAATGTGACACGTGTCACCCCTGGACCTTCTACGTGTCAGGCCCTGGTACATGCTCGCCTAGCCAAAGTGGTTGGTGAAGTGACTGGGACTCTGGGAGTCCAGGACTTCAGGACTCCAGAGGATTTGGGGTGTAGCGAACTCCAGGATTCTGAGACTTCGGGACTCTGAAGGATTTGGGGTGTAGCGAACTCCGGGAGTCTGGGACTTCGAGACTCCAGAGGATTTGGGGTGTAGCGTTATAGAGAAACCTAAAAGACCCAAAAGTCAAAACCACAAGGCAAGCTTACGGGACTTTGGGAGTTCGGGACTATGGAAGGTCTCGTGCGTAGACAGTAAGGAGGCGTTCAGCGTCGAAGTGTCGAAGTGTCGAAATGCCATATTTATTGTTGGCCTGCGTGTTGGATGCCTGTGTGTTAGACGAAGATTGAGTCTAGTCATGGGATCGGACGGTGGATGGACTTCCACCATCGATGAAGAAACTTGGGGACAATATGTGTGAGGTGGAATCACGTGGACACCACGTGGCCCTCAACCAATGAACTGTTGGATCATGTTGTCATTGATGCCAATGGTTTGACTGGTTGATGTTAATGGATTGATGTCAAGTGATTGAATGATTCCAAGTGATTTATTGATGTCAAGTAATGATTGATTGATTATTGTGAATGGATAGATATCAAGTGGAATCATAGTCATATTATGTCATGCATGGATGAAGATGGATCAATGAGTTGTCATTGATATGATGCATTGTTGGATTGATGTAAAGATGAATCATTATTGTCTTATCATGGTTGATAAGGTGCAAAAATGGATGAACTCCAAAGTGGTCCCCTTATGGTGAAATCCCTCAGGGGAAGACGCTTTATGGATGACTTATCCTTGAAGTATGGTTATGCTTATATGCGGAATAATGATATTAAGATCAGTAAATTTATTGGTGAAACTATCCTAGATGGATAGTGCTTTTCATGCCATTTCCAGTGGTATGTGAAATGTTACATAACTCCTCATAGTTTGAGAGTTATGGCCCTATGAAGATGAAGGGCCCTCATATGTTGGCTTGAAGCCCCAAAAGGTCAAAGAAGTCAAAGAGCTTGCAAAGAAGAAATTATTATTTAAATGATAAAGTAAAGAGACAAA
>ML791890.1:62530-72760 GCA_009831015.1 Picea engelmannii
AAGCATAAAAAATATGACCAAGAAAAATATAGTGAGTTTGTCACCATCCATTCTTGTTTTATAATCAAATTCACATTGCTTGAACAATGTAGAACTAAACTTTGTTAAAAACCATGTATGATACAAAGTTCATCTGAGAACAACAATAAACCATTCATTTTATTTAAGTCAATATAAGTGTAAATGCAAAACCTCTCGAGCTCTTGTTTGTAATTACTAATAAGGATAGAATTATCCATTGGAAAATATGAAAAATAGGAAAAAATAGGAAACCTTTCTCTAAATATAGAGAGGTATGAAAACAATAATGCACCAAATGGAGAAACACTTTGGGCTATTCATGTTGCTAATAGATAATATAAAAGCAAGATAACCAAGTAGACTAACTGATACTTGGAAAAAAACACTTGTTGATCACTACCAAAAAACATTATTTTTCATCCCATAAAGAAATCCGTTAATATCAAGCTAGCTATGGCCAAAATTGCAGCATACATAATTTTTATTCTAATCAGAAATTAAGGATGATATATGATATTTCATATCACCTTGAAGTTTGAACCATTCATGGCCAACGCCAACACTTAAAAGACATATAAATGGAAGTTTTAATTGTTTAGCATGGCTTTTCTCCTTACCCATAACACAGTTTGTCCTATGTCCCAAAGCAAGACCTACTGATCAATTATCTCCTTTAAGGTTGAACCTTGTTGTGATGTGCAAATTACATTTTTGCAAAATTTAGGCTTAAGCTTGTAGATTGAAAATTCAGCACTATAAATTCTTGTACCCTTGAAAAATGTTAAAAATGTACTTTACAAAACTTTCATGTCAAAACAAAAAGGAATACGATGTTAAAAAATTATATAGACATGTTTTGATATCAATATTTTTTTTCCTTGCTATAAAATTTTGTGTTTTACATTGAAAAGATTTCAAGATGAGATAGGGTTTTTATACTATCTACCAAAAACCAATATCTTTAAATTTCAAACTATACGGCCTCCTCTAGTTAAAAGTTGTCACCCACCATAGAAAATAAATAAATGGACACCACTCAACTTGGTCACATGTCATTCATATCCCATATCTTTAATATTACGAGTACATGGGCAATATAACTTTAAAATTACTTTGACTTTCAAAAATTGCAACATTTTCAAAATGTTTTTAAATGTTGATGAACAATACGGTTTAATCAAATCAAATTACTATAAATAAAGATAAAAGTTTTATTTTTTTATTTTTTAAATATTTAAAAATTGTGTATTTTTATTGATAAGTGCAAGTGAAATGACAAATATTTCCAGTTTGAAAGGGATTTGTGAGAGAAAAAAAACAAATTAAAAAATTAGACTTGAAAAAAATTGCAAATCAGCTAGGACGAAGTGGTGTTAAGTCATAAGTAAATTGTATATTCTATTGTGATATATGATTAGTGGAATATAATAAGCATTTGGAATTCAAACATATCATTATGCTGTTGAACATCCTATTTAAAGCAACTGACTTTTATTTTATTGGATAGTTTAAATATTTAGTATTAGATGTTTAACTTTTAGAAAAATAAGCATTTTTAACAAAACCAACACGTGAAGAGGGACCCTCGGCGACAAACATTTTTAACAAAACCAACATGTAAAAAAAAGTAATCTTGTTTTTTTTTTCTTTCGGCGAGGGACCCTCCACTCAACACAATTCTCAACTTTTGCAACTTGTCAATGTTACGGGTAGCCATAGATTCCAGACTTGGTTGATATGATGTGACATTTCTTCTGCCGACCAACACGTGAACAGGTAAACAATAATTCCTTACACTTCATAAGTTCCTATTTGGTCACTATATGATGGAAGTTTGAAAACTTTGAACCTGGTTTTGGCGCCCAAGTTTGAACCTGGTTTTGGCGCCCATGGAAGACGCAGCAAGTTTGAACCTGGTTTTGGCGCCCATGGAAGACGGAAGCCTCTGCTCTCGGCATTCATAGCGCCCTGGACGCAGTCGGAAGCCTAGGCTATGGCGTTGTCACTACCTCTCGGCATTAGTGAACTCTCGGTGCGCTTGATTTGGACTGTCTCTTTTTGAAACTGACGGACTGCTCCCACCTACTCTTGGCGTCTTGTGGGAGGTATTTTTCTAGTAAACAAAGGCGTTTTCACCTCTTAAGCTGTAGCTGTCTTAACCCTCTTGACTTCCGGCAGTTCTTCCCTGAATCTGTCCCGTTTTTTTGAACTATGTTTTAAGCTTTTGCTGTTTCCTAGATACACTGCTTTTCCTGGCTCCCATCTGAACCATCTGACTTCCTCTCCGTGCTGCAATGATGCCCTCCTCTCTCTTTTAGTTCCTTCTGCCTTTCACTTGACTTGCCAGATAGGATGAAGGAATCTTCCCTTCCATCCTGACTGATCCTATAATCTTAGCCGTTTTCTTCTCCCTAGTCATCGTTTGAAGTCGCTTAATGGAGCCTAAGCGTTCGGAACTCTCTGCAGGGAGTTTGGGAGACCCAGGGGACCACCCGGAACTGCTTGCATCGATAGATGAACTTTGCAATAATCATTTCCATTTTAATAATCGTTCTGGCGCGCCTCCACTTTTGAACTCCTGATCCACTCAACCAACCACTTCTGCAAACCTGACACCCCTCTCTGTATCTCCTGCGAATATCGAAACTTCACAGACTTTTTTAGAAGAAGCACAAGCCCGCTCACCTGGCAAACTGAAGAGAATTTATGAGGGGATAGAACAACATGATCGGGGTTACGGGATGAGAAGTTTACATTCAGGAAGCAGGATCTCGGACGTTTTCACACCCATCAAAAATCCAGGCATCCGTAAGCGCCCACAAAAGGTTTGGAAACCAAAACGAAGACACCCCAAGCTTATACTTGGAATGGATATTGGACTTTCGGAAGCCTGCAACCTAGCCCTGTGCGCCTTAGTGGGGAGGTATGCATACAAAGAGAAATGTAAGCAGAATCTTGATGACTGAGTTGAAAACAGCTGGAAACCACTCCTTGGCTACCTACCCAAGATACACCTGCTTCAACATGGGTGGCTAGGTTTTATCTTCAAGACACCAGAAGACACTGCCCTGATCCTGGGAAGTTTTTGGGCTATCGACGGAGGAAGCCTCATGCTCAAACGTTGGAGACTTGGCTTTAACCTTTCCACGGAGTTCTTTGGCCACAGGCACATCTGGGTACTCCTTCTAGGCCTCCCACTTCAACTCTGGAACCAGCGAGCACTTGAACTTATTGGAGCATCCCTAGGAAGTTTTTTAAAGGTGGATTTAGACTCCCTAGCGGCATCAGACAGAAGAATGGCGAAGATTTATGTGGACATAGATATCCAGGCAGGACTGCCTGAAATTTTGGATATAGACTAGCGTAGTCAACATTATGCTCAGCACCTGGACTACTTAGGTATTCCGTTTCGTTGTACCCTCTACCGCAGAACAAGCCACCTGAGAAGGGATTGCTCGAAGTCCCCCCTTCCTGATGTTGTTTTGGATCCAGTAGAAGAGACAAATTTCAATGGATACATCTCTCCACCTGAACAGCTAGCGGAAAAGGTTCCTTGTCCTCGAATGGACTACACTCCATCAGACGAAACTTTAATGAGTAAGATCCATCAATACTGCCCATCACTATACAATACCTTCACAAGCTGGGATAGGTTCTTCATTGTTGAGCAGGCTGACAACATTATACCTGCTGACCCCTCGGTATCTCTACCAGCTCAGCCAGTCTCTCCACCTTTACCCTCCTCTGCCCTGCCAAACCCACTCGAGCCTGTACCACCAGATATCACCAACACTTACCCCTCACTTATACCACTGCTGATGACATCTGACCTATCTACAAGAGACCCGGAGACCCAACCTACAACAGATTCTGAAGACACCCCAGAATCTTTCACCCTAGCTGGCTACACAGAGCCGACCCAATCCGAAAACCAACTAGACACTATGCAATTGGACGCTACCCCTGCTACCTCTCTTCCATTTGAATCGATTCCTATCCATACCTATCAGGGAAACACTCTTATTCAATCTACTATTCTACGCTCTGATCTTCCTTCATTCTCAAGAGTGATTCCTCCACCTGAGCTGGATCCCACTTGGTCAAAAGGTATCGGGCTTGAACTATCGCCTTTAAAAACCCGCAGTGTGCGCAAGAAGACCATGGCTGGATCGTCGACATCGGTCACTACCACAAATGTTCCATCTCAAGGGGCGCTTAGAGGTTTAAAAGCACAAGCTCGAGGTAAATCATGATCCTTTTATCCATCAACATTAGAGGGGCTGGAGGACCCCTGAAACAAGCCTCCATGCAAAGACTTCTCGAGGAGATTCAACCGTCAATCATCTTCCTACAAGAAACACTGGTGGACGCTTCTGCTGCTAGGACATTTTTGCATCAGTTCCGACCGAGCTGGCTGACATGTGCAACAAGTTCTGTGGGAAACTCGGGCGGCCTACTGGCCTCTTGGGACCCTACCCTCTTCAACCTATCGCCGATGCTCAGTCCAGGGGGAATTCTACTTTCTGGGACTTGTTTCGAACTAAACACTTCTATCAATTTGCTCAATGTTTATGGCCCTTGTGTGGACCGTAAAGCTTTCTGGGAGCGACTTGATGATATTGGATTATTGGCGGCAAAAAATCTCATTCTCGCTGGAGATCTTAATTTAATTACCAGTCCAAAAGAAATGTGGGGAGAAAAGGCATCGATTGACCCACTATTGAGCTTTTTTAATCATATTTTTTATAAAAACGCCTTGATTGATATGAAGCCAGCAAAGCTCCTGCCCACTTGGAGAAATGGACGCCGAGGACCAGCAGGCATTGCCAAAAGACTTGACCGGTTTCTAATTGCAGAGGAGCTGGGTAAATCTCCCATTCCTATCTGACCATGCGCCAATCTGTTTACAGATAGGGGATGGCCGTTTTGGCGCTGGGCAGCCCTTAAAATTCAACTCGCAATGGCTAAAGGAGACTACTTTTAACAGTCTGGTCAATTCGGTATGGAATGACAGTGGCCTCACTATCCCTGGAGACCCACAAGGTAATTTGATCAAAAAACTCGCCAGACTAAAATCACTTTCTATACATTGGTTAAAGGATAAAAAGGAAGCGGAACGTGCCGAACTATACAGAATAGATCAAGAGCTGGAAGTCCTTCTAAAACACAAGCTACAGGACCATAGCCGCGCGGATCTAGACTATAGAATTCACTGTCTAGAGGAAGTCCGGAACAAATATCTTCGGGAAGACGAGGAGAGATGGCGCTTGAAAAGCAGAATGCTCTGGCTCGCTGGAGGGGATAAAAATACTTGTTTCTTTCACCGAGTTGCCAGCTCTCGCCGATCAAAAAAGCACCTCTGGGATATAGAAGATGAGAACGACATACTACATCAATCACAGGTAGACATCAAATCAGCAACCTTTAGTCATTTTAAAGCTTTTTTCCAGGCAACACCTGCACCTTCACTAGCAACGCAGATTGAAACGGCTAGCCTCTTCCCAAAGATGATCACAACCGAGGAGGCTAGAGCTTTAGAAGCTCCCTGTACAAAGGAGGAACTACTAGAGGTTATCAAAGGTTTTAAGAAAGAAAAAAGTCCAGGACCAGACGGCTGGTCAGTCGAACTCTACCTCCATTTTTTCGATCTTATGTGGAAGGATCTCCTAGATGTCGTGGAAGATGCGAGAATCAGAGGGAAAGTAAGCTCTCAACTAAATAACACCTTTATAGTTTTGATTCCTAAATCAAATCTTCCCAGGCAGTTTAAAGATTTTCGCCCTATATCTCTCTGTAACCTCTGTTACAAAATAATCTCAAAAGTCATTGCCAGAAGACTTCGTCCCTTTCTTTCCCGGGCGCTATCTGAAGAAGAGCTTGGATTCCTAAAAGGGAGACAAATTCTTGATGCTGTTGGTGTGGCACAAGAATGCATACACAACATAAAGACAAAAAAACAAAAAGCCATTCTTCTAAAGCTGGACCTTAAAAAGGCTTTCGACTGCATTAACTGGAACTTTTTGCATCTTATTCTTATACAGAGTGGATTCAACACCATTACAACCAATTAGATTTTGGGTTGTATCTCCTCGGCCACCCTTGCTATTCTGATCAATGGTGAAGCTACAAAAGCTTTTCATTGTGAAAGAGGACTCCGTCAAGGATGCCCTCTCTCACCTCTACTTTTCATTTTGATCCTAGAAGGATTCAGCATCTTACTTAAGAATAGCCAAGCAGATGGACACTTGAAGGGGATAAAAGTCGTGGGGCTGACATATATCCTGCATATCCTTTTTGTAGATGACGTATTGATCTTATCGACTGCCAATCTTGCTGAATGGACAATTATTCATTCCATCTTAAATACCTTTTGTGCAGTTTCAGGTTTAGAAATCAATGCCCATAAATCTGTCTTCCTGGTTTCAAATGCTCAGGATACTTTGCAAACAGAATTAAAAGAGTTGTTTGGAATTGACTCTCTCGAGCTTTCGAAGGGATTTACTTACTTAGGATACTTCATAAAATCCTCCACCTATACAAGAAAAGACTGGACCTGGCTAATAGACAAATTTGAAAGCAGAATACACAATTGGCAAAACATATTGCTCTCTATGGGAGGTAGGTACGTCCTGATAAAAGTTGTCTTAGAAAGTCTCTCGGTTTTTTGGATGGCATTAGCCCACATCCCTGCTTCTATTTTGAAGACCCTTCGTCAACTTATCTTTACCTTCCTTTGGACCGAAAGTAAGAAGAACAAAGGTTATCACCTCAGAAGATGGGAGGTAATATCAAAACCAAAGTTGATGGGCGGTTGGGGCCTAAAAAACCTGCCTCTCTTTTATAAGGCACTCTCGGCTAATACCCTTTGGAGAATTTTAACAAAACCTGGTCTATGGAGTAGAGTAATCAAAGCTAAATACCTCCATCAACTACCGGTTCACATTTGGATCAGATTTGCCTCGGAGCGCCCTACAACAGGTTCACAGTCCTGGAAACATCTCTCTTCCACCCTACCGATCATTCTACAATGGATTTCGTGGAAACCAAGAAATGGCTACCTGATTGAGATCGGCTGAGTCTGCATTCTGGGCTTGGGTAGAAAAGCCATGCTCTCTCCTCCTCTTCTCACACACCTATAAGATAAAAGCCTCATCTTCTTACAACAATGTTGCATTCCGACAAATGGGGGACTGTTAGGTGACATTTGGCTCAAAGGCGCGGATCTCCAGCTGGATGCTGAGTTTATTTTGGAATGGGACGGATACATCCAGCACATAAAGGAAGCTGGTGTGAGACTACAAGAAGGGTCGGATACCCTTATCTGGACGGGAGGAGACTATTCTGGCCTACTCAACGCTAAAAATGTATATCAAGATATAGCATCAAAAATCTGGAATCCATTAACTGATAGTTGGAGACAGAGGATCTGGAGGGACGATTGCCCACTGAAGCTAAAACTGTTTGCGTGGCTTATGATTGAAAACAAATTACTAGTCTGGGAAAAGCTGCAAGCTCGTGGCTGGGAGGGTCCGAATCGTTGCATCCTTTTCAAACACTCCAGCGAAACAATTCACCACGTCTTCGTACAGTGCCCCTTCATCTGCTTGATCTGGTCTCTTCTTCAAACAACGATAAATCTCACATCTTCATGGTCGGGCCCCAGTGTTCATGGTTGCCTTCGTAATTGGTTCAGTGTAAACAAAACCCATACAATGCTCCCTTTCCACCTTTGCTGGCAAGTATGGAAGGCCAGGAACGCAGCGATTTTTAAAGAGAAGACTCCATCAGCTCATAGAATAACAAGCTACATTCTTGTTGAGGCGATTGTATCAGGTAAGATCTTAAAGGCTCTGCCTCCCATAAGGCACAAACTTACTATCCCAATTGATAGGGCAGTGGCCTAGTTCGATGGTGCATCACAACAAGGAGGTGCCCTTTGTGGGGCCGGGGGTAAATTTGTCTTAAACCCCCACACTAGCTTTTACTGGACATTGAACTGCTGACAGGGATCTAACATGAAGGCAAAACTATTGGGTGCGTGGGCATCGCTCATTCTGGCATCTCGCCACACAGATGAGCTGTTACTACTTGGAGACTCAAAAATTACTATCGATTGGCTGAATGGTCTAGCTGACTTCCAGGTGGCAGCCCTCGAGTGTTGGAAAGAGAGAACCAAAGATGCTACACTACTGTTTAGAAAACTCTCTTTCACTCACATTTATCGAGAGGAAAATAGTGAGGCAGATACCCTTTCTAAAAGAGCATTGCATCTTCCACCAGGCCATATCTGCTTTACAAAATGGGAGGATGACAACGAAGGACCAGCCATCAAGATTAAGATTTGATTTTGTCATCTTCAGTTTTATTCTGCAATCTCTTGATCTGTAAGCTGATCATAGATGAGATTTGGATTTGTTAGACTTTGACAGCCATGGACTGCTCCAAGCAATGTAGCTTTTCTTTCTTTGTATCGGTCTTTCGAGAAGACGGATTTTGTAAATGTTTATATCCTTATGAATATAAAGAGCATTTTTTCTCGTGGAAAAAAAAAAGGTATAAAAATGAAATATAAATCAAAGATATCTTTGATTTTGTAGATTATTTTAATGCCTTATGATTAATAAATCAATAAATATAATTATTGATTTCTTCCTTTTTGTTCTTCATTGTATTTGCTGGGACTTTCATGATGATGCCCTTATGTATTGTATTTTGGTTTACTAAAATAAATTATTTTCTCTTGAAAAAGGAAATAATTTATCTTTGATTTAAATACTTATATAATCAAATAATTTATTTTGTATTTAAATATTATATAATCATTTTCCATAAGATAATTTTCATCACCCACAGTGTATTAGATAATTTTTTATTGATTAGGTAAAGCATACTATTCATACTACATTGCAATCTATTTTATAAGACATTACTTTATATAGAAACAATGTAAAGAGTAAGTAGAGGACATTTAATAATGTGTCGAATTTTCATTAAATGATATTTAGTTAAAAGAAATTTGTCTATGCATAGTAATTAGTTTAATGTTGTAGAGGTATTTCAACTTAAAATTATTGTGTGTTTGATTTGTCTTAACTTTACATAGAGAGAGAAAGGAAAAGAGAAATACTTTATAGTTATATAAGTAATAACAAGACATCACAAGATTTAGACCCAAATAAACCTTCGATTTTTATCTCTATATTCTATTAAAGGACGATACTTTCTTTGATGCAACCACATTTCAATGAAATACTATAGGTAATTAAAAACAAAATTCAACAAAATCACCATGTTAGAAAATAGAGGCAACTTCTTAAGATGAATAAAACTTGCACATTTTCAACAAAATCACCACGCTGGTAGCTTGCACATTTTCAACAAAACCACCACACTAGTAACTTGTGCATTTTCAACAAAACCACCAGGCTCGTAAATAACGATAACTTCTTCATATGAATAAAGCTTGTACATTTGTTATTCTTGTCAATAAAAATGGTAAAACGGTTAGAACAACTAAATTAAAAGAATTTTGCATGGATCATTACGAATGTAAAACTTAATATCAAACTATAAGCATATGAGAAATTAAAATATATGGTGTGCTTTTTTGGTTTACAAACAATCTTAAAATGTGGAAAAACAAAGTGATCAAATATGCCCTTACAGTAAAGGAAAGAGACTTGTTTCAACTTTGTAGGCCTTTGTAGGAGATAAAAATTGTAGATGCAAAATCACATAAAATGAATTTGGTACAATGCTTCCCATGTTACACCAATCCAACTATTCCAATGTGTAAAACACATAAGCATAACTACACCTAATACCCCTTTATAAGGAAGGGGTCAACTAAATATCCTACATTACATTATGTCTATATGCCACTTCAATATTCAAATTCTCTATATTCATAGCTTAATCACAAAGATAAGTTGTGGGCAAGCATATGGACTATCAAAGAGTGATTGGAAATAGGGTGAAAAAAATACTCTCTAAACTTGAATAAACTAAGAAAAGTACCAGGAACTAAACTTGTGAAGCTCTCTATCAAATCATGATGATACAAAACAACAATATACCACTTTCAAAAGAAAATAGGCCTATTGTGTCAACAACCACTAGTTTGTCGTGCAAAATTTCAACAATTGTCCTTGATCAACCAACCTAAAATGTAATTGTGCATTGCATTGGATAGACAACAATGTAAACATT
>ML791890.1:73692-91645 GCA_009831015.1 Picea engelmannii
CATTATTACCATTTTCAATTCCTTGGAAAATGAGTCCAATTTTCATCATCCACAAACCAATATATCATGAAAACTAAGAGAGAAAGAGACAACTATGAATTTTGAGAGAAACAAACTATGATTAAAACACCACCAATGGAGTTATACCCTAATGCCAACCCAAGAGGCTTATCAAAGTCAACTTCAATGGTATTTGAGGCACTTGCTCTCACCTACAAACTTGGTAGGCTTTAATCTATAATCTACTATTAAACTGGAGATGGGCTCTACCATGAAAAAATTATTGTTCTTGTTGTTGTTGTTTCTATGCCCGTACACATATTCACAACCCGAAGTGTTCAATGCATGTTGTAACATCCCCATTAAAATCCCCAGTTTAATTAATGCTTATGTGGATATAACATGTGTCTATGGTCAAGCGATGTAATATGTGAATTGTATTTCAATGTTTTAATAATAAAAATGTGATGCCAACTGCTAAGGGTACATGGAAAAGAGATGGGGTTTGAATTAATCCACAAGAGGGGGAAGTGTCTAGGATAATGGCCAAGAGAGGTCAAAGGGGGAATTACCCATGTATATCAATTTAACCAATTTTACTAAACTTGCCAATTGTATATGAACCTTCTGATGTCTGATTTAATGTTCCCAAAGACAATCATTGAATACAAGTAATAGGGTGGGTGTGAGTGGTCACATCCTTCTAATTGAGTGTTCTCAAATCCAATCATTGCATACATGTAAGAGGGTGAGTGTGAGTGGTCACGTCCTAGAGTTATTGGGCACATGGGGGCTGAGTACAATCAGCTTGGAGAAGAGTGTGAGTCAAGAAAGGAAAGCCATAAGAGAGGAATTTGTATGGGTTGTGATAATAGTATTAGAGGGGAAGAAAGAGAGCTTGGAGCTGGTGCGATCATGGAGGGTGAATTATGGAGCATAGATGGAGTGTAACTGGAGCGAATTGGAGATGGAGAACTGAAGAGATCAGTTTTCAGGCCGGAAGAGTGAACTCATGTGTGAGTTGCACACTAAAACAACAAGTGGTTGTTGTTGGTTTGCTGATAGTTTTCCTAGCAGCAACTTCCCTTGAGTTCCCAACTGCGAGATTCCTAGAAACTTGTTCCAGAGAGACCTTGATAAATGAATGGCACATTCCTTGGGCTATCCTTGATAAACAAATGGTGCATCCCTTAGGTTAACCCTGATAAATAGATGGTACATCCCTTGGGTTACCCTAATAAATGGAAAATACATCCCTTGGGTGATCTGTGATAAACGAACGGTTCATTCCTTGGGTTTGGCAGGTCAAGAGGAAGAGAGCTGATGGAAAAGTCGGGATAAGTTTAGGAGAATATCAATTGGATTATGAGCTTTATGAGTTGTAGGTGGATTGTGAGAGACCACCCTCTTTTGTGGATTACTAGCCTTAGATCGGGGGTGACTGGATGTTGATAATTGGAATAGTTAGTCTATGGTTGGGTGTTGTTATAATCCTATAATTCATAGGATCAATTGGTGATTGAAATTTTACCCCTTTAGTGTTTTTTGTATTGCAAATAATGTTTCATCCTGTAAATGATTTGCAAAGAAAAAGAAAAGAAAAATAAAAGAAAGAAAAGAAAAGAAAGAAAGGAAAGAAAAGAAAAAAGAAAATGAAAAAATGAGAAAAGAATAAAAGAGGGCATAAAAGAAAATGGATAAAGCCCCATGCAATAATAATGACTTGATCCATACAGTTTAAACATTACCAAGTCCTTTTGAATTTATGTTGATAGGGTTAGTGAATAAGCTTGGCTAAATTGTTCAATCTTAGCCAAGTAGTTAGGTTAGCTAGTGAATAAATTTGATCAAATTGTTTAATCCTGATCAAATAGCCCCAGGATAGAGTAATTTATTATCCCAACAGTCTAATCTAGGCTAAATGTGTAGGTAGGTAGGATAGGACTTAGGCTAGCCAACCTTTCTTTCAATACAATTTGTATGATGTTCGATGAAAATGCATGATTTTGATGTTTGAGGTGTTTTCCTAACCCCATGGTGACAAAAAGCAAGGGAAGCAGCGCACAAAACCCATAAACGAGCACTATCTTAAGTTTTCAAGGTGCATTTTGATTTGCGCCTGGAGATTAAAAAGCACACATAGATCTACGGCAGATCTAACAACACCTAGATATACGGATGAGAAGGAATTTCGGACCCCCCCCTGACCGTTCTACCTTTAACGGTGGGGGGGGGAGGGGGTCCAGAATGGTGATTAACAAGAGCGCATAGATCTACAGTCAATCAGATAGCGCGCAGATGGATGACCAAAAAGAGATTCCGGAACCCCCCCGACCGTTCTACCTTTAACGATGGGGGGGGGTCTGGAATGAGGCGGTTTTTCCCGGCGGGCCCCATCCTAACATGTCGTAAATCTATTGCATCGGACCCCCTCCACTCCAAAAGACTTACTGCTTACCCCCCTTTCGACTTACCACCATACCAGCATTTCCATACCGCCATTTCCTCGTGACATCATCCTCCACTATCTCGTCGCCTCATGATGTCACATCCCACTATCTCCTCTTACAAGTCCTATATCATTACTCTTCCAGCGTATCCCTCCTCCTTTTACCTATCACATGTCTTATCCCATTCACCTATCCTCCAATCATCGCATTCCATGTCATCATGGGATGCTCGTCACCCATCCTTCACCTGCCACCTCATACCTCAAGTGATCCGTTGGCCATTTATTACAGGCTAACATATGCGTTAGCCTGCTGACCTGTCCCCCGCGCCCAACGGATACCCATTCACCCAAATTTAACCTGTCTCTGCCATTTTCACATTGCTCACACTCTCAGCACACTAGAAAACGCATTTCCCCTCATTGTTCGAGTCAGCGACCCAGCCATAGCCTTTAACTTCTAACATTTTTGTTTCAATTGCAGGTACCTTTTGACGTGATGGTCCCAAAAGATAAAAGATGATCAGAGGCTAAGGAAAATCCATTTCTTCCACCTCCTTTTGATCTCAACCGGATCCCATTGGCCGATAAAGACTACCTGATCTCAGAAACCAGGTGCGAATTCAACCTTGCCGAGTTGTATTCATGGTTCAAGGACACTTTCCTGGATCAAAGTGACAAGATTGGGCTCTGGGAGTCCAATCTCCCCCTGTATATTTTTCCCCAAGTCCACCATTTTCCAGAGTTCTCCCTCAAGTGCCAGGCGCACTACCTTCCCGATAAGAGAGTCATTGTTTCGTCGTCTGGAGAAACCCTTTTCACTGTCACACCTGAGTCTATTGATCAAATGATGCAAGTATCCAGAGTCGAATCTGCTTCTCCTCTCACCCTTGAAGTTTTAACTAAAAAATACCAGAACCTGTCTTTTCCCTAGAGAGTGCAGATCAAGTACATTTTCATCACCAAGACGACTTTTGCCAAATACACAAAAATGGATGAAATCTACCGAAGACTGCTCAAAGTCACCATTCCCAGTCAACAAAGATGGGAAGAGCTATTCACTTTGATCGAATAAGAGATAAGGTGTCCAAATCTGAGTCAGCAAGTGGAGCAGTCAAAGTCACATCAATGACTCACCAACGACCTTCCCCATAATCAACATGAGGAATTTGACAGATCATCGACAGTTCCTACATTTTTGTATCTTGTTATCTAGTTAGTTAGATTTAGAATCTGCCACGTCTTGATCATTAATGATAGGGTCGTTTGTAATTTTGATTATAAATACTTCGAACTTGGAAGTATGGAGGGTTGATATTTACACCCAAGCAAGCTGTAAGTGTTAATTTTTATCTGAGATCTACCAGTAATACAAAGGACATTTCACATGATTCCTTCTTGTCTACTGTTGGTGAAGTTTTCTCCTCTCTGTTAAATGTTTCTTCTTTCTTCCTAATCATCTGTGTTTTCTATATCTAATCATTTAAAAGGAGTTAAAGTTGCAAAACTTATATTTGTATACTTTGTTTCTAACTTTTAAAAGATCTTAATGTTTGTCTTATGATATTATGATAAATAAACTCTCCATTGCTTCTTTGTTTTAATTGAATCTCACATCTTCTCTCTTGTCCATCAATTTTATTATAAAGAATCCAAAAGTAACATTATCTTGCCCTATGAAAGAATTTTCAAACCTGTTCTCTGATCTCAAACTTTATAAAACAGACCCCATAGCCTAATGGATGCGTGAACCTTTTCAGCCAATTTATAAAACCAAACACACTGTCTTATTAATTTAACTAGCCTAATCTCTGAAATCTGAAACAAAACTAAATCTTATAGAGAGATCCCTCTAGGAAACTGGCAAGGCTAGATCCCAGTTTTGAAGTGGTTGGATAACGTTTTCTTTGATGAATTCCTTCTACCTTCCGACAACCTCTGGGAATTTACAGAGTGATAACATAAATGGCGACTCAACTGGGGAAGAACTGAACAAACTTTCAGTTCCACGATTTCTTTCCCCTAGTCAAGAGAACTTTATTTCTGAATAAATCATTAGAATATAAATTTGAAAGAGATAATGTTCAGAGGTTGTTAAAAGTTTGTATATATTAGTCTAGGTGTCATAAAAAATTAAAAAATATGTCTCCTAAAAGAACTTACACTAGATCCCACCCCGATCTAGAACCTATAACAACAATAGACAATCCAGAAATATTACTCAGGAAGAAAAACCTTGCAGAAGGTTTCGGGAGTCACAACCCTCTCCATAGATCCCCTTCTCTTATAGATAAGTTGGTTTCCCTTAAGGATCTTGAGTTTGATAGTTCTTTTGAATGAAGCCTTTTTAGAACAAAGTTGGATAGCTTTGTAAGTGAAATCATTTTAGATCAAACCATCCTGTAGCCTAGGACTCCTGAAATACTTTCTCCCAGACCAAACATTGATCAACGTTTTCTTCAGGAATTTGACATGTTAGAAGATCTAGTAGCAAATCTTAATCAAGCCTTAGACAAATCCCACTTCCAACAAACAGTTGAACTTTTTGCTTTGACTATCGTTGCAGCTTCTGTTAAACCTAAACCATCCCAATTTGTTCCTCCTAGCCCTTCATCTTCCACTGCTTCTGTCACTTCCCCTCCTGTTACACAAGTTGTTGTCCAGCCTCCTCCACTTATCATGGCAGCCATATATTCTCCCTTGGTGTTGGCTGCTCCCTTACACGCCATGCCCCAGGACTATTAAACCAGACTTCCACAGTTTGATGGCACTGGGCCTCTCAATGCACAACAACATGTTGACAAAAGGAATGACTATTTTGATTTGCAGGAAGTTGATGAAGCTGACGTTCAATTGAGACTCTTCACACATAGTCTGACTGGGGATGTCAAGAAATGTTTCAAAGCCTTACGCCCTTCTTCTGTGGTTGACCTTGCCACTTTTCAAATAATTTTTCTCGACAGATGGGAGGTAAAGAAAAATCCTCTCTAGATCTTGTCAGAATACGAAAATATCAGAAGGAACCAAGGAGAGACAGTACAGGACTATTGCATCTGCTTCAACAATCTGTACAATGCAATTCTGGCAGATATCAAACCACCTCAAGGATTGGCATTAATAAAATTCCCTGACAGTTTTGAGGCTGATATGTCATATCAGTTAAGGGAAAGAAACTTTTCCACTCTCGAAGACATGCAAAAAAGTGGAGTAAGTGTAGAAGCCAATCTGTTAGCAAGAAAAGCCAGGTAGAGGACAGAAAGGAGGGTCATGATTAAAGAGGAGCCTTCCATGTCCTCTTCAAACGCCAAGCTGGATTCCTTAGCCAGAACGATTGAGAGAATGATGGAGAGACTTACTATAACTGAAAGAAATCCTCCCAGGGAAAACCAAGCTGCTCCTCAAATTCAGAATATGAACTTCAGAAGAAATCCCACCCAAATCAGGTAGAGAGATCCTAGGGATCAAAGAGAATAGAGGGGTCTCAATCAGCAAATCAGACCACCCCTTCAGGAAAATTACACTGACGAAGGTGGGGAAATAATCGAAGAAATGGATGATACTCATATAAACCTCATGGGAGTTCACGACGATAACTCCATTTTTCTTACTCAGGAAGAGAAGGAGCTCTTTCTCCTTTCACAAACAAAGGTTAATGAGGAAGTAGAACAACAGGCTTTTGAAAATTTCATAATGGAGGTACACAAGCAGTACAACCTGAGAAGCAAGAAAACCAGTGACAATCCTCCAAAGAAAGTTTTTGAAATGAAGAAAGTAGTCGAGACCAAGAAAACCACAGAAGCTATTGAATAGGATAAGTCAACTGAGAGGGGGGGGGGGGTGAATCAATTGTATAAAATTTCTTTCACTTTATAAGAAGATTACTTTTTAATCAATAAATCATGCCTTTAACATTTAGCTTGTAGTAATACATTTAACCAATAAATAGACAATCACATAAATGAAACAGTGGCATGGTGATTTTTCACGAGGAAACCCAAAAGGGAAAGACCTCTTCTTCTTATGAATGAAAGGCAAGCTCCAACTCCTCTTTACATTCTTATTTTATCTGAGCTACAACCCAGATGAGGCTGCTACCTCTGTTTCTTTAGCACCTACTGAATGGAAGCTACAACTCCCAGATGTACAAGCACCAACTTGTACAGGAGACTTTTACAATCTCCCCTTGCTCCTCCCTACCACCCTGAAATCCTTCTCTGTCACTAAGAACCTGCAAACCAAGTCTTTATCTTCTCTGGAAAAGGATTCAGCATTCAAGTCCTCTCTGTTTAAATAGTCATATCAGAATCCATTCTTCTCCCCTTGATCTCTGCTATATCTTCATCATTTCGTCTCACTGTCCCTGTATGATTTTATTTCAGTTTTATCTTCATTTACAGAAATGAATTTTTACCTTAGAGCTACAGCTGTACCATTGATTCCATACATGCACCAACATTCATCTCACCCAATTTCACTTATTTCTACCCTGTACATTCATAGCGTACACTCGAACCCTCAAGCTTCAAAGATTCAGTTACAATAACCAAATAATTACCTTTGAGTGATTATTATTGGTCAAGGCATCAAGACAAACAATATCCACATGATCAGTTTAAACATTTAACCAGCACCATTCAATGAACATACATCTATTTTAATTTTTCAGCACAGAATAACCCTTGAGCGCTTTGGCAAACCACTTGTGCTAACCCGTATGTCCATTGGCCGTGACCACAGGTTAATCGAAATGCATTTCGCATTTCGCATTTCGGCAATTCAGAAATCCTGTGTCGAAGAGTCTTGACACTTCAAGTTACAAAACCCTGAAATAGAGCTTAGCTTCATGCTAGCTCCTGCCTCTCACATGACCATCGGTGGTAACCACTGCCTACACCAAAAAGGTATTTCCGCGTTTCGGCATTTCTTGTGATGAAGTGTTTCAATACTCCAAGTCATGAACCCTGAAACTTTCGGTGTTTCACATTTCAGCGTTTCGACATTTCGCATTTTGGCATTTCTGTGATGAAGTGTTTCGATACTCCAAGTCACGAACCCCGAAATGATCTGACGGCTTCACATTTGATCTGGTGGACATAGATCGAACGATTCTCGTTAACTTCTCGAGAACAGATCAACGGTCATATACAACTCTTATATTACTCCTCCAATGCTTAATCCAATGGATATGACTTAATCATTCATCAAGATGGATGGCTGTCGTGGCTTTGGTATTTCAGCATTCGGGACTTCGTGATGTTGAAGTTTTTTCTTACCATGCAAAAATCCCGAAATAGAAACTCCCAAAATCCCGAAATAGAAACTCCCGGAATCATGTGATGTGTGTCCTTTTCAGTATTCTGGCATTCGGGACTTTGTGATGTTGGAGTTTTTGCTTACCATGCAAAAAATCCTGAAATAGAAACTCCTAGAGTGACGATCTCTGAAATTAACGATCTCTGAAATTCAAGTTGTGCCTATGCAAATTGATCCATGGTGCCTGTGAAAACTGACCAACAGAAGCTTCTCCCAAGAAAGTCCCTGAGAGGAATAATGTCGAAGCTCCTACTAAAGGAAAAACTACAATTTTACAAAGATCAAATTAGACTGAAGTTTCATCAACTAGTCAACCAAGTGCTTATGCCCAAAAGACCATGGTAGACAAATCAGAAATGCAGAGCTTAATCAAAGCTTCCACTACCTTCATCCTTGAAGGGGAATTAGCCAAATTGAAGATTCCCATTCCTCTTTCCGAGCTAATGAGTAAGAACGCTTACAGGTCTCAGGTGATTAAAGCATTGAGCATCGATCCAGAGATAGGTACGAAGGCCTTGATTGTTGGATCAACAAATCACTCGGATATGATAAATCTTACTGATGACCAGCCTGAGCTCCTTTTTGGCCTTGAAGTGGATGGTTAGGTTGATACCGGTGTCGTTGTCCCTTTCTACATCAACCTGAATATCCATGAACTGATTTTACATAATGCTATGCTAGATTCAGGCGCCTCCCACAACCTAATGCCCAAAGCTGTGATGGAGAAGTTGGGACTTGAAGTTACTAGACCCTACAAGGATTTTCATTCCTTCGACTCCAGCAAGTTCAGATGCAGAGGTTAAATATTTATGTATCACTTTGGTTCAGATCCTAGAAAAAAGCATGGTTATGGATGTTTTGGTTGCAGACATCCCCTCGAAATATGGTATGTTGCTATCCAGGTCTTGGGGGGCCAAGCTTAAAGGCACTTTGCATTTAGATATGTCTTATGCCACTATCCTAGTTTTTGGACAACAAAGGAGATAGTACAGGGAGACTCTTATGAAGTACATGGTCAGAAGTCAAGAAAAACCACATAACTATCCACTATACTATGCACATTCTGATCTAGATTCTTTCATTCTGTACAATGATGGTGACTTGGAAGGACAAATTGCTCAGCTGGAAGATGATTCACCCGATCTGAAAGAAGATAAAGCAATCACTGAGGTGAGAAATACTGCAATTGTAGGAAGTGAGGAAGTGCCAACAGAGTTTTGGAGCATGGATTTTGATGGAGCTGTGAGCAAGGACAGAGTTGGAGCTAGAGTTTGGATATACAATAACAAATTGAAGTACTCAGAGAGCCACTCTTACAAACTGAATTTTCAGTGCACTAACAATATAGCTGAGTATGAAGCTTTGATGCTCGGCCTGAAACTACTGAAGAAGGTTGGTGCCAAACAAATTGTGGTAAGAGGCGATTCTGAACTGATTATCAAGCAAATTAAAGGTGAGTATGCAACAAAACATCCCAGACTTAGAGCTTATAGGAATGTTGTTTTGGATGCTCTTCAATGTTTTACTAAAATCGATTTGCAGCTGATGCCCAGGGGACAAAACATATTAGCAGATGGACTGGCTACATCGGTAGCTACATGCAAGATACCTTTCCGCCCCACTCACCAATACACAGTAGAGGTGAAGTGCAGACCGACTGTCCTAGACAACATTAGATATTGGCAGGTGTTTGGGAATGATGATCAAATTGAGGACTTCCTACAGTGTAAGAATGAGTTCGAATGTACAAATATATATTTAGAGAATGAAGATGACAATGTAAATAGATCAGTTTTTTAAAATGGTAGTGTAAATAAAGTAGACTTAGATGAAATAAACAAAAATGATGAAGATTATGATGTTTTTCATTTGAAAAGTAATGTGTTACCTAGAGGTTTGGTTCCATTAGAAGACCTTTTTTATTTTAACGATGTAGCGAAAAAACCCAAAATTGAAGCTAGTGGTAAAGAGGTCGAAGAATGCAACATAGGAACATAAGAGAATCCCAAAATGATAAAACTTTCCAAATCTTTACCCCTCGAGCAGAAACGCAAATACATTGAATTGTTTAAGGAATATATAGACGTGTTTTCTTGGGGTTATGAGGATTTGAAAGCTTATGACACAAGTATCATACAACATAGGATCCCAATAAAAGAAGAACACAAACCTTTCAGACATAAACTTAGGAGGATAAATCCCAAGTTACTACCTCTGATAGAAAAAAAGATTAAAAAGATGTATGATGCCAAGATCATAGTTCCTTTGAGATTTTCCAAGTGGGATTCTAATCTGGTCCCCACCAGAAAGAAAACTGGCAAAATCAGGCTCTCCATTGATTTCTGAAACCTGAACAAAGTGTCCTTGAAAGACAATTACGCTTTGCCTAAAATGGACCACATCTTACAAAAGGTAGTTAGAGCCAGCAACATTTCTTTATTAGACGACTTCTAAGGCTATAACTAGGTTCTTGTTCACCCAGACGATTAGGAAAAAACAACCTTCACCACACCCTAGGAACCTTCATGTACGTGAAGATGCCCTTTGGCTTAATGAACGTTGGGGCCACTTTCCAAAGAGCAATGTATATTTCTTTTGTGGATGAGATGGGTAGGTTTATATTCATATATCTGGACGATGTGACAGTCTACTCCCAATCCGACGAGGAACACTTACAGCATCTCAGACGTGTGTTTGAGAAATGCAGAAAATTTGGGATTTTATTGAATCCCAAGAAATGCCTTTTTGGATTAGAGGAAGGCAAGCCGTTGGGACACATAATATCTAAACATGGAATTAAAATAGATCTCAGCAGGATAGAAGCCATCCAAAAATTGGAACACCCTAGGAACCTTAAAGAATTTCAATCGTTTATTGGCAAAATAAATTTTCTGAGGAGATTCATACCAACCTGGATGAACTTCTCAGGAACATCACAAATATGATGAAAAAGGACACCAAAATAAGATGGAAGACTGAATCGAAACAATCGTTTGAGCAGGTAAAGTATGCACTCACATAGGCACCAATTTTGATCAGTCCAGACTACACCAAAGATTTCTACCTTTTCTCTTTTGCATATGAACACACCATCGCAACTGTGTTATTGCAGAAAAACAGTGATGGGTATGAACAACCCATAGATTTTTTCAATAAATATTTGAGAGATGTTGCGCTAAATTACAATATAATGGAGAAACAAGCTTTTGCTCTGGTGAAAGCCATAAAGGATTTTAGAGTCTATATTCTCCATTCCCACACAATTGCTTCTGTTCCAAACACAGTGGTAAAGGATATCCTGACTCAGGATAATCCAGATGGTAGGAGAGGAAAGTGGATTGCTATTATTCTGGAATATGATATTGAGATTAAACCTACTAAACTGATCAAAGGTCAGGGTCTGGCAAAGTTGATGGCTGAATCTAATTTCCATTCTTTAGATATTAATTTCTTGGCTGCAGTTGATGAGCAGGAAGAGAAGGCGACTCCAAACGTAAAAGAGGTATTCCTAAACTCTCCTTGGTACGCAAACCTCATTTTTGTACTTCATAACTAACAAGCTCCTCCTGGCTTAACTAAAACTAAAGCCATATTTTTGAAACTGAAAGCATTGAAATTTTGTATTGTAGAAGGTAATCTTTATTGAAAAGATCCTGCAGGTATCTTACTTAATTTCTTGTTAAAAGATGAAGCTGACAAAGTTCTGCAAGATTTTCATGCAGGGGATTGTGGTGGACATATGAGTTGGAAGAAAATAGCTAATAAGATCCTCATAGCAGGATTTTACTGGCCCACATTGTTTGATGACTTACACCAAAAGGTCACCTCATGCCATAAATGTCAAGTGTTCAAAGGTAAAAAGAAGCTCCTACCTTTTCCCCTCAAACCCATCTCAGTTGAAGCTCCTTTCCAACAATGGGGATTGGACTTCATAGGAGAGATACACCCTCCTTCTTCGAGTCAACATAGATGGATCCTCACCACCATGGATTATTTCACAAAGTGGATCAAAGTTGTACCATGCAGGCAAGCTACTGACTCTGTTATCATTAAATTTCTGGAAAATAATATTTTGTCTCGTTTTGGATGTCCTAGGAAAATCATAGCTGACAATGCAGCTGCTTTCCGATCCAAAAATCTTATAGAGTTTTGTAGCCAGTATCACATTACTTTGCGACACTCCATATCTTATTACCCCCAGGGGAATGGGCTAGCTGAGTCCTCCAATAAAACACTGGTGAATATCATTAAGAAGACGCTACAAGAAAATAAGAAGTCCTGGCATAATAAGCTGGGTTTTTCACTTTGGGCCAATAGATTGATCACCAAGAGATCAATTGGTATGTCTCCATACCAGTTGGTTTACGGCACTGAAGCAGTTTTTCCTACCTCTTTGGGGGTCCCTGTCATGAAACTATTGCAAGAGATGCAAGCTGAACCAAATGATTCCCAAAGAAGAATAAATCAGATCAATTTGTAGTAGTCCATGGAAGAAGTATAGAACCAAACCCAGATCATCCAGGAAAACATCAAAAAGATTTTTGACAAAAGAACTAAAGAAGATGATTTTGAGTTAGGTGATTTGGTGTTGAAGTGGGATTCTAGGAATGAAGATAAGGGTAAACATGGAAAGTTTGATAGCTTATGGAAGGGCCCTTATATGATTCAGACATTCAGAGGAAATAATTCTTTTCTGCTCAAGAACAGTGATGGAACAGACCTGCCAGGTGGACCTATGAATGGTAGGATGTTGAAGCATTATTCACCACCCCAATAAAGACCCTGGCCAACCACTTCCATTGTACAAACCATTTCTTTTACTTGCAGTTTATGAGTGGGTGATTTTGATCAGCTGATTGAAGCCCGTAGAGAAGGCCCTAAGCCACTGGACCATGTCATCAAAATTTTCAAAAATAAAACAAATCAAATAGCAGAAGAAGCTCTAGAGAAAATCTTTCAGGACATCAGGAAGTAGGATTCTTGGCACTTCACAAGGAGAGTATCATCCCCAAATGGAACCGTTGTTATAACCCTATAATTCATAGGATCAACTAGTGACTGAAATTTTATCCCTTTAGTGTTTCTTGGATTACAAGTAATGTTTCAGCCTGTAAATGATTTGCAAAGAAAAAGAAAATAAAAATAAAAGAAAAAGAAAAGAAAGAAATAAAAGAAAAGAAAAAAGAAAATGCAAAAATGAGAAAAGAATAAAAGAGGTCATAAAAGAAAATGGATAAAGCCCCATGCAATAATAATGACTTGATCCATACAGTTTAAACATGGCCAAGTCCTTTTGAATTTATGTTGATAGGGTTAGTGAATAAGCTTGGCTATACTGTTCAATCTTAGCCAAGTAGTTAGGTTAGCTAGTGAATAAATTTGATCAGACTGTTTAATCCTAATCAAATAACCCCAGGATAGAGTAATTTCTTAGCCCGACAATCTAATCTGGGCTAAATGTGTAGGTAGGTAGGATAGGACATAGGCTAGCCAGCCTTTCTTTCAATAAAATTTGTATGATGTTCGATGAAAATGCATGATTTTGATGTTTGAGGTGTTTTCCTAACCCCATGGTGACAAAAAGCAAGGGAAGCAACGCACAAAACCCATAAACGAGCACTATCCTATGTTTTCAAGGTGCATGTTGATTCATGCTTGGAGATTAAAAAGCACGCATAGATCTACGGTGGATCTAACAGCGCCTGGATATACAACTGAGAAGGAATTTTGGACCCCCCCGACCATTCTACCTTTAACGATGGAGGGGGGTTCCGGAATGGTGATTAAAAAGAGCACATAGATCTACGGTCAATTAGATAGCACACATATGGATGGTCGACAAGAGATTCCAGACCCCCCCGACCGTTCTACCTTTAATGGTGGGGGGGGGTCTGGAATGAGGCGTTTTTTCCCGATGGGCCCCATCCTAACATGGCGTAAATCTATTGCGTCGGACCCCCTTCACTCCAAACCACTTACTGCTTACCCCCCTTTCGACTTACCACCATACCAGCATTTCCATACCGCCATTGCCTCATAACATCATCCTCCACTATCCCGTCGCCTCACAATGTCACATCCCACTATCTCCTCTTACAAGTTTCGTCTCATTACTCTGCCAGTGTATCCCTCTTCCTTTGACCTTTCACATGTCTTATCCCATTCACTTGTCTTCCAATCATCGCATTCCACGTCATCCTAGGATGCTCATCACCTGTCCTTCACCTCCCACCTCATACCTAAAGTGATCTGTTGGCCATTTATTATAGGCTAACATATCTATTAGCCTGCTAACCTGTCCCCCGCGCCCAATGGATATCGGTTCGCCCAAATTTAATCCGTCTGTGCCATTTTCACACTGCTCACACTCTCCGCACACCAGAAAACTCATTTCCCCTCACTGTTCCAGTCAGCGACCCAGCCATAGCCTTTACCCACTAACATTTTTGTTTAATTGCAGGTACCTTTTGAAGTTATGGCACCAAAAACTAAAAGATCAGAGGTTGAGGAAAATCCATTTCTTCCACCTCCTATTGATCTCGACTGGATCCCACTGGCCGGTAAGACTACCTGATCTCAGAAACTAGGTGCGAATTCGACCTTGCCGAGTTGTATTCATGGTTCAGGGACACTTTCCTTGGCATAAGAAAGGCCTCCCTAGTCTACTGGTTATAAGTGATAAATTGATGACTCTTCCTAACTATAAGCAGAAGATTGCCACGGTGGCCAAGGACAGTTCCAAGTTTTTAGGAATACAGGGTAGCATAATAGGCAAGGCGTTCCTAGAGACTTTACAGCTGGACCTCAGTATCCAACATGAGATCAAGTACATTTTCATTGCCAAGCCGACTTTTTCCAAATACATAGAAATGGATGAAATATACCGAAGATTGCTCAAAGTCACCATTCCCAGTCAGTAAAGATGGGAAGAGTTGTGCACTTTGATCGAATAAGGGATGAGGTGTCCAAATCCGAGTCAGCAAGCAGAGCAATGAAAGTCATGTCAATGACTCACCAACGGCCTTCCCCAAAATCAACATGAAGAATCTGACAGATCATCAACAGTTCCTACATTTTTGTATCTTGTTATCTAGTTAGTTAGATTTAGAATCTGCCACGTCCTAATCATTAATGACAGGGTCGTTTGTAAGTTTGATTATAAATACTTTGAACTTGGAAGTATGGAGGGTTGATCTTTATGCCCAAGCAAGCTGTAAGTGCTGTAATTTTTATCTGAGATCTACCAGTAATACAAAGGACATTTCACAGGATTCCTGCTTGTCTACTGTTGGTGAAGTTTTCTCCTCTCTGTTAAATGTTTCTTCTTTCTTCGTAATCATCTATTTTTTCTATATCTGGTCATTTAAAAGGAGTTAAAGTTGTAGAACTTATCTTTGTATACTATGTTTCTAACTTTTAAAATATCTTAATGTTTGTCTTCTAATATTATGATAAAGAAACTCTTCATTGCTTCTTTGTTTTAATTGAATCTCACATCTTTTCTGTTGTCCATAATTTTTATTATAAAGAATCCAATAGTAACATTATCTTGCCCTGTGAAATACTTTTCAAACCTGTTCTTTGATCTCAAAATTTATAACAAACCCCATAGCCCAATGGATGCGTGAACCTTTTCAGCCAATTTATAAAACCAAACACACTATCTTATTAATTTAACTAGTCTAATATTTGAAATCTGAAACAAAACTAAATCTTATAGAGAGATCCCTCTCTGAAACTGGCAGGGCTAAATCCCAGTTTCGAAGTGGTTGAATAACGTTTCCTTTGTTAAATTCCTTCTACCTTCCGACAACCTTTGGGAATTTACATAGTGATAACAGGTGGAACGTTCGTCCCAAGCAGTTGGTTGCACGATTCTTGTTTAAAGATAAGTGTTTTATCTTGTACTAAGTTATTTACATGTGTTATTGTTGTGCATGAACTCTGCATGAATGATAATGACTTATATGTTGTTGTAAGGAATGGTTTAGTTGTATTTCATGTTGATTATTAGCATGTTTAGATGCATTTGTTTTATGGTTACAAACTGTAGCTAAATCTATTATAAATTGTAGTTGTAAGCTACAGGAAATAGGCTAACAGTAAAGGAATTACTTTAGTTTAGCAGAAATTTCATTTTTATGTGTATTATGCACGTAATGTTGCTTAGTTGGAGGCTAGGTACATTACAAATATGGTATCAGAGTTGAAAATGAGAGAGTTTTGTGTGATGTGGCCCTTCCTGGGTGGTTGGGTATGTTACAAAGCGGTATCAGAGCCAAATTTTCAATGTTGAGCCTGGATGGGTCGAGTTAGTAGAACATTGGAGTGGAAATCCACAGAGAATTAACTCTGGAGTATGTCTGCAACTTGTTATTAAATTACTGCAGTAAACATTTAGAGGAATTTCAGGGGTAATGTGAAGAATTGAGCTTCTTTGGAAATTTTGAAAATAAGAAAATAAAAAAAGATTGGGTTTTTTTCTGTACGATGACGTCGAAGCCATGTGTTAGCTAACATGGTAGAAGAAAGATGTGTACTTCCATGGTGGAAGGTACATGTTGGATGAGATGACAGTTGGCGGGTGATGTGGAGCCTTGTGGCAGGTTAAGTGTTAGTCCCATAAAACCGCGGTAAGATCTTGGAATTTTTTTAAGTGTTAAGATATCGCGAGTCTGCGTGGATGGAAAAATGGTTAAGTGTTGGGACTTCTCAGACAGACTTATGAAAGGAAGTTACAAGTTTATGATTCTGGGAATCCGCGAGTCTGCGTAGATGGAAAAATGTCTAAGTGTTGAGACTTCTCGAACAAAATTATGAAAGGAAGGATTACAAGTGTTGGGTATGTGTTATATTCTTTGCATGTGTGTGTGTGTGGGTGCGTTAGATATGACAACTGCGTCTGACCCCCCCTGGTTACGCACAACGTTTCAAAATTTGTTTTTGGGTGGTTTTTGTTATTTTTAGCGGATTTGTAAATTAATTCCGGATTAAGGGATTAGGGTTTTGGTATCTACGAAATACCTAAAAACATTGTATATATTGTATGGAAAATGGTGAAATTTGATATATATTGAAAATAAGAAAGGTTTTCCCAGCTGAGGGTTTCCGGTATAAAATCTCTGTGTACTCTGTGTATGAGCCATTGATTAATTTCTGTGTTGCTTAAGAATCTATATGCATTGCTTTTCTTCGCAGGTTTAAAACTTACATGTGGTATCAGAGCTCGTTTTTGGCTTCAAAGGGATGCCTTTATTGCTAAGGGTTTGGCTCGGTCTTGATAGATCAATTTTATCTTGGGTCTATGATAAACTTGGGTTTAGTGGGATCTTTTGCAGTGGAGATTCGAGTAAAGAAAGAGGAATGACGAGCTCATCTAGAATCGAGAAAGAGAATTTCAACGGTAAAAACTTTGAGCTATGGAAGCTCAAGATGGAGGACCTTCTTGTAGACAAAGAACAATGGATCGTTGTGGATCCTAGTACACAGCCTACTGGCACACCATCTACAAGCACACAGGCTACTGGTACACAACCTACCAGTACACAAACTACTAGTACACCAGTTACTGGTATGTCGAAGGAATATTGGGACAAGTTGGACAGAAGAGCAAGGAGTACTATTCGACTCTACCTGGCAGATTCGGTGTTGTTGAATGTCTCGGGAGAATCTATAGCCAAGGAACTATGGGATAAGTTAGGGAATTTGTATCAATCAAAGTCCCTGGTAAACAAGTTGTTTCTTCGAAATAAGCTATATCATCTTAGGATGGAAGATGGAGATTCTGTGACAGAACATCTAAATGCCTTTAATACTCTGGTAAGTCAACTTGGATTTGTTAATATTACAATTGCAGAAGAAGATAAGTGTATTACTTTGTTACGTTCTTTGCCAGACTCTTGGGATAATCTAGTTGTAGCAATAGGTAGTACCATTCAATCTACATTGAAGTATGAGGATGTAGTTGCATCCTTGTTATCTGAAGAGATGAGGCGAAAAAGCATGGATGGTCACAACACAGATGCTTTATTTGTAAGAGGGAATACCCAAGACAGGAACCCTGGTAAGCCTTCGGGATGGAGATCTAAATATACAGGTAGATCTAAGTCTCCAGGAAAATCTTTGAGGAAATGCTGGAAGTGTGGTAAAACAGGGCATTATAAGAAAGATTGCAAGTCTAAGAAGGTTGAA
>ML791890.1:108866-120007 GCA_009831015.1 Picea engelmannii
CCATCACCACAAATTACAAGACCATGGAAATGTCCTTTGTGGAGGAAGGAGGACGAAAGGTTGTGCTCAGAGGCATGACAGGTAACTCTGCCAGAGTGGTCACAGCCAAGAGGATGGAAGCCATCTTCAGAAGGGAAGAAATTATATACGCAGCGGAATGTAAGGTCTCAACATGGGTGGATGAGAAGGGAAAGGTGCATTACACACCAGAGATCAAAAGAATCCTTGACAAACACCATAAAGTGTTTGGGCAGATTCCTCCAGGTGTGCCACCAGACAGGGGGTTTGAGCACATCATTGAGCTAGAAGCAGGGGCTAAGCCTATTATCACCACACCCTATAGGCATCCCAAGAAGTATAAAGATGAGATAGAGAAGGCCATCAAGGAGCTTCTAGACATGGGACACATCAGACCAAGTTCAAGCCCATTTTCTTCGTCAATAGTCTTAGTGAAGAAGAAGGATGGAACGATGAGAATGTGCATTGACTTCCGGGCTTTGAATAAAAAGATGATTAAAAACAGGTACCCCATACCCAGGATTGATGAGTTGTTGGATGAGCTACATGGAGCTATATATTTCACAAAAAATGATCTTCGCTCGGGCTACCATCAAATCAAGATGAGGGAGAAGGACATCGCAAAAAAAACCTTTAGGCGTCACTACGGCCATTACGATTTTTTGGTGATGCCCTTTGGGTTAACCAATGCCCCAACCACATTTCATTCTTGCATGAACCATGTGTTCAACAAACAACCAAGGAAACACTTGTTGGTATTCTTTGATGACTTGCTCATTTACAACAAGACCTGGGAGGAAAACCTTCGACATGTGGACCAAATCCTGTCAATCATGGAAGAACAGTCACTATATGCCAAGGAATCCAAGTGTGAGTTTGGAATGACAGAAGTGCTTTACCTGGGACACATCATAGGGGAAAAAGGGGTACATGTACACCAGGAGAAAATAACAGCCATTAGGGAATGGCCTACTCCGAAAACACTCACAGAACTAAGGGGATTCCTGGGCCTATGCACATACTATAGGAAATTTGTCAAAGGATTTTCTCAACCGTGCACACCCTTGACTGACCTGACCAAAAAGGGGTCCTTCAAATGAAATGATGAGGCCCAAGTCACGATGGAGAAAATGAAAGAGGTCATGAGCACCTGCCCAGTTCTAGCTCTTCCTGATTTCGGTATACCCTTCATATTGGAGTGTGATGCCTCGGGGGAAGGTATAGGGGATGTGTTGATGCAAAATAGGCACCCCCTTGCCTATGAAAGCTGGAAACTCAGGGGTCCTGAACTACTTTACAACATTTATGACAAAGAAATGCTAGCTATCATGCATGCACTAGCCAAATTCAGGCAATATTTAGTATGTGGTCAAATCAGACCATAATAGTCTTAAATATCTATTGGAGCAGAAGGATTTGAATGAAAGACAACAAAAATGGGTAAGAAAAATAAAATCCTACGACTTTGACATTGAATTCATCAAAGGGAAGAACAACGCAGTGGCCGATGCATTATCCAGAAGGCCATCCATTTTTGCCATGTCCGGTATGTCAGTCGACTGGAAGGAACACTTGATAGTGGAATATGCAAAGGATCAATTCGCTTTTCAACTGTTGGACGGGAAAATACAGGATGACAACTTCAGGGTCATAAATGACCTCATATATTACAAAGGCTAGATCTTTTTAGTTCCTGGATCAGCTCTCAAAGCTAAGATCCTGCATGCATGTCATAACTCACCAGTATCAAGGCATCAGGGTGTTAGCGATATTTCTTGTCTCGGGATTAGGCGTACCCAGGTCTGTAGTTTGCACGGGAAGTACCCGAGCATAACACGAGAGAATCCCATTTTTTAGCAGAAAGTCAAGCGAGCGGGTGAAGTATTAGCCATCGACGACTGAGATCTATCCATAGAAGCGGATCGACGACCATCGGGTTTTTGGGGCTGACTAGTTGCCCAGGGTTTAGCAAGGGGAAGCGCCATGGGTCAAAACGAATCTGGACTGTCTGATCTCATTGGGACAGGTGCAAATCCTGTCGGCATATCACAGATCGGGGTTTCTAGGAGTAGGCACCCCTCGTTTCATGCATTTTTAAAACCCCGAACCCCGAATTTCCGATAGCGCCCAAGATCAGGCCTATGGTTCTGGTGCCTGGTCGTAAGAGAACAGGCCTGGAGGAGGGGCGTTTATGTTTGTCATTTGGCCACTCGGGCCCCGAAGCATCAAGCTAAATCGCAGAAGGAAGGCATTGTAATGCTCCAGATGTTGATTCGCTGTGAGCTATATCCCAGTACCTGTTGGAGATTAATGAAGAAAAGAGAGGGTGGTTCAAATATCACCTCGCTCATTTATTGCAGAGTATGGAGGTCCCGACCAAAAGTCTGCCCAAGAGGTTCCCCTGTACCATTTCTCCTCAGGGAAGCCACACCGAGTCTTCAACTCGCCAGAAGAACCCGCACATGCCAAGTCAACATTCAAAGGGTTCAGCTACCTCTGGCACCATCCATGCCAAATTAAGGTAGCATATGATAGAGCAATGCAGGCCAGAGTTGATTGAGGCGACGCCATCCATTAAAAGTTCTGAGATGCCTCTGCTGGGCGAAAATAAGGGGAGAGTATATGTAGCCATTTTTGCCATTTTGTAAGCATCGATGGTTGAGCAGATCTCCCTACTGTAATGTTTTAACAGCTATTCTAGCTTTCAACTTATGCATCTGTATATGAGATTTCTTGTTTTATGACAGACAGTTCTTCTTATTCCATCTAATTTTCATCTCATGCTAAGAGGGTTCGTGAATGACTGACTCATGCGAATTATTGCAGTTCTGTTATGATAAAAGATTTATTATTACATAATTGTGTCCTTTGGCTTTGCGTTTGAATGTAAGTCGATCTTGTGTTTAAATTCCTTCCTCTACAGTCTGTTAGAAACCTGCTTTTTATAACATACCTCCGCTTTTCTCTTGTATAAGTCTTCCGCCTGTTCACCCTTTACTACAACTCATTGTCTGAAATTTACGCAAGACCTCACTTGCTCATGCATACCTGGCCTGGTTTCAGAGTTGGAACACTATTGTTTTGAGTTTACCTCCATTCGATCACCCATCTATAAACAACCGTGACATAAAACAGATGGGCATCAGGCTTTGCTCCTGTTAGCAATCCAGGAGTGACTTCCGTCGCCAACATTTCTGGCGCCGTTGCCGGGGACGGAATTGAATATTTTCCCTAGGAAAAACGACACTGAGCCTCTGATCCTGAGGGTGCATCAGGCATCAGAATATTTGAAGATTGCTACTGTGCACCTGGCGAATCCATTGTGACGACTCCACTGGGGATAACCTGCTCTATCAATTGTGGCTTTCAGAGGCAGACACACACGATCTCATCCACAACTGCCCCTAGCTACACCTGAAACCGATCCAGAGGTGGTTCTCAGAAAAGGAAAGGCCCCTGAAGAAGAAGCTTCCACCGCCGAAATAGGTAATCTACCATCTCCTTCTGTAAGAACTCCATTTTCTCCTCAGTTTCTTAATAGACCTCCTTCAAAAGTTTCCCGTTTCCTGAATTTTGGGAGTGTTCCTGCTGATTTTTCCCCTCCTGGTCTGGGATTGGAGGGAGAAATCCTTGTCACTCCCCTCTCCTCTAAAGCTATACCTTGGCGTAGACCCAAGACCATAGAAGATTTCCCCACTCCTGCATAAGGAGGAGCACCTGCTGACTTGAGCTCGTTAGCTTTCTCCTTAAACCCTCTCTTGTTTCCCACTCCCATTAAGAACTCATCCCTGGTATCCACGTTCTAAGTTCCTTCTCCTCCAAGTTTCCCTTTACATAATATCCATATGGCCGGAGCAAATCCTCCTATGACCGAAATAGAGGTCATCATAGCCGCTAGGTATGCTCCGCTCGTGCTACCACAGTCTCTCAATAACCTCCCAACAGACGGGTACCTTAAACAACTTCCCAAGTTTACAGGCGAGGGGGACATAGCTGCAGAAGAGCACCTAGCAGCCTTTTACACTTTCGCGGATGATAATGTTATCATGCACACAGACATATGGATGAGAATTTTTTTCCATAGTCTCCAAGGAGAGGCTAGAAAATGGTTCAAGGCCCTGCCTCCTGGATCTATTGATGGGATCAGAGCTTTAGATAATGCCTTTTTGAGACAGTGGGGAGATAAAAAAGACTTCATGTATTACATGACAGATTTTGGGTCGTTGAAGAGAAAGGAAGGAGAGTCTGTTTCCGACTTCTCCAAGAGATTTAATCAAATGTACAACAAAATTCCTACTGAGATTAAACCCTCCAAAGCCTCTGAAAAGATCACTTACTCCAGCGCTTTTGATCTTGATTTCTGCCTACTGCTAAGGGAGAGAAGAGCTTCTACGTTGGCATACATGCAAGATGCATCCGTGGAGGTAGAATCCAACATATTGGCTGTCAACCGAATCAGGAACGCCGACGATAGAAATATGTCCAAGAATAGGCCTGAGGCTTCCTCATCTAGTTCCTCTCCCCTGCCCCATCAGACAGATGAGATAGATAGAGCGATAAAATCGCTCGCTGCCAAGATGGAGAGGTGGGAATTAGAGGGGAAGCCCATGTACAGAAATCCCCAGAACACTGATAATAGAGGTTTCAGACGACCTACTAACAATATGCCGTAGGTTTTTCCGAGGGAACAAAGGGGAAAAGACAGGGATGATCAAAGGATTCATGCCCCTCTCCAGAATAACCTGGATTCTCATGAGGAAAAAGAGGAGATAGACGAGTTTGGCCTTGAAATTCACTGTTTTGAAGAAGCTCCTCCTTTTCCCCATTTGACACAGTCTGCATATGAAGAATCCATGATGAGAATTCAAATCCATGAGCTGGGTAAAGGAGAAAGGGCCGATCACACTTCTAACCGATATAATCTCGGGTCGAGAAGGAAAGAAGGAGAGTTTGACAGCCCAGACTAGCCCCTCATAGTAGAAAGGCCTACTAGATCTGCAGTAGCCGCTACTAAAGATAAAAGAGCTTAGAGCGCTTTGCCAACAGTCAAAGAACTCGTCACCGAGGTAAGGGAAGCTCCTAATCTCATTTCATCCTTTAATTTTGAACATGAAATTCAAAAGATCAGGATCCCCGTCCCCCTTTCAG
Organism: Picea engelmannii; assembly: GCA_009831015.1. Taxonomy (NCBI): domain Eukaryota; kingdom Viridiplantae; phylum Streptophyta; class Pinopsida; order Pinales; family Pinaceae; genus Picea; species Picea engelmannii. Next base: position 114,033 of record ML791890.1, read on the forward strand.
AGCTAGTTAAAAACGAAGATTTTAAAAGATCCCTCTCCAAGCTGCTACAATCTGAGTCCCCCCAGCCTCCCTCTGACTCAGTAAACCTTCAAGATGAGAAGCCAGACATCGTCTTAGGCCCCATGGTAGAAGACAGAGATGACTCATCCCCACCCTTCTACACCTCCCTAAATATACATGATAAAGTGTTGCATAATTGTCTCATGGATTCAGGAGCCTCCCATAACCTTATGCCCAAGGTAGTCATGGAAGAATTGGGACTGGAGGTGACAAGAACTTATCATGATTTATATTCTTTCGATTCAAGAAGAGTGCAGTGTCTAGGAGTCATCAAAGACCTGGTGGTTTCCCTATTTCAGCTGCCCATGAAAAGTGTGGTCATGGATATTGTGGTAGCCGACGTCCCCCCCAAATTCGGTACGCTGTTGTCTAGATCGTGGATCAAAAAACTGGGAGGGACGCTACAAATGGATCTCACATACGCCACCATTCCGGTCTTCGGAGGGGAACAGAGGAGGTTATATAGAGAAGCCCAACTAGCCTATATTGTCAGTGATGAAGTAGACCCCACCAATCACCCCATATTTGCACTTGACACCAACTTGGGATCTAGTTTGCTGCAGCTTACCGATGCCCCTGAAGGCTCATTACAAATCAAAAAACTTCCCAGCCTTGATCATTTGATTTCCCCTCAAAGCCCCTCTGTGTGGAAGATGTTTTTTGACGGGGCCTCTTCTAGCGAAGGCGCTGGCGCTGGAGTGGTTTTCATATCACCTTGTCAAGAAGCCGTGTCCCTGTCATACAAGCCGGAATTCGAAGCCACCAACAACGTGGCAGAGTATGAAGCTCTTGTTCTGGGAGTGAGGGCCGCAAAGGAAATGGTAATTAAAGAGATAGCAATATTCGAAGATGCTGAGTTGATTATTCAGCAGGTAAGGAATGCTTATCATGCCAACAATCCCCGGCTCAGAAATTATCGGAATGAAGTGTGGGACCTTATTGATAATTTCTTCTTGACTTTTAACATTTCTTTTATTCCGAGGGGAGAAAATACTTTGGCCAATTCTTTAGCTGTCTTAGCTAGTTTGCTCAAATTTCCTCTGCCGCCTATGGTAAAAAATGATGTTGATATAAGATATAGGCCCTCGGTGCCGGACAATATCAAGCATTGGAAGGTGTTCGAGGATGATCCAAAACTCGAAAGGTTTCTCAAATCAGTTGATGAATTTTCTGTGGTACACATTGATCAAGATCCAGATCCAGAAGGTGACCCTCACCCTGAGGTGTTTTTAAACAAAATTGCTAATCATCAGATTATCCAGCTGCCTAGCAATCACATCCCGAGAGGAATAGTCCCTTTAGAGAGACTGTTCGATGGGAACGATGTGGCAGTAAAGGGCAAGGTATCGAATGAAGATGCTAATACAGCCGAATGCAACATTGGCACACAGGAAGAGCCCAAGTTTGTCAGATTATCAAGCAGCCTGACCAGTGAACAGAGGGTCGAGTACACGGAGTTACTGAGAGAGTTTTCCGATGTGTTCGCTTGGACCTACAAAGACCTCAAAACATACGACACATCTGTCATTGAACACAAAATCCCGTTGAAGGAAGAAGCTAAGCCGTTCAGGCAGAAGCTGAGACAGATAAATCCCATGTTGCTGCCGGTCATGGTAAAGGAAGTCAAGAAGCTATTAGATGCGTAGATCATTGTCCCCTTGAGATATTCCGAATGGGTGGCCAATTTAGTTCCGGTAAGGAAGAAAAGCGAAGAAATCAGGCTTTGTGTCGATTTCAGGAACTTGAATAGAAGCTCGAAGAAAGACAATTACCCACTACCTAAGATGGAACACATACTACAAAGGGCAATTGGTGCATCCAGGATATCTATGATCGACGGGTTTTCTGGCTATAATCAGATATCGGTCATGCCTGAGGACAGGGAGAAGACAACCTTCACCACTCCTTGGGGCACCTTCATGTATGCCAAAATGCCATTTGGGTTGATGAATGCAGGAGCAACATTTCAGCGAGCCATGGATATAGCCTTCATCGGAGAAAAATACCAGTTCATAGTGATCTACCTAGATGACATCACGGTCTTCTCCAGGTCTGATAAAGAGCACCACTGTCACTTAAGGAAGGTTTTCTCGAAGTGCCAGAGATTTGGTCTTTCCCTAAATCCCAAGAAGTCCATGTTCGCTATGATGGAGGGCAAGCTGCTAGGCCATATCATATCATCGAAAGGAGTAAGAATTGATCCCAGCAGAGTGGAGGCGATTCGAACCCTGTCTCTTCCCAGGTCCAAAAAAGAGGTCCAGGCATTTCTAGGAAATATTAACTTCCTGAGGAGATTCGTCTCAAATTTTGCTGAACTGGTAAAACACATCACAGCAATGCTCAGAAAGGGAAATGAAGTGAAATGGACCGCTGAGCCCCGGGTGTCTTTTGACTGAATAAAAAAGGCATTGACTGAGGCACCTGTGCTAATCAGTCCTAATTATTCCAAGGATTTCCTGATTTTTTCTTTTGCATCCTGTGACACAGTGGCGGCGGTCTTACTGCAGAAAAATAAGGAAGGGCGTGAGCAGCCCATCGCCTTCTTCAGCAAGGCATTAAGAGATGCAGAGAGCAGGTATGAAATCATGGAGAAGCGGGCCTATGCCTTAGTGAAAGCTCTTAAAGAATTCAGAGTCTATGTCTTACATTCAAAAGTAACAGCATACGTCCCTTCATCTTCCGTGAAGGACATCCTTGTGCAACCCGACGTAGATGGGAAAAGAGGCCGATGGATCGCTAAGATTCTGGAATTTGACTTAGAGATAAAACCCACCAAGTTGGTTAAGGGGCAAGGTTTAGCCAAGCTACTGGCTGAATCTAACTGCGAAGCCTTGGGAGTTAGTTTCATCAATACTCCCTTAGGATCTCAGCAAGCTGAATCGCTCAGCCAATGCTCTCAAGATGGCTTATCGCTGGCAGAATGTGCCTGGTATCGGGACATTCTGTATTTTCTACAGGAGTTGAAGCCCCCCAATGGAATGGGAAAAATCAAAGCAAGGGCTCTAAAGCTTAAGGCGGTCAGGTATTGCCTCATCGACCAAAACCTGTATTGGAAAGACCCTCTAGGGGTATTTCTGAGATGCCTGGACCCACAGGAGGCCCAGAAGGTTACGTTTGATTTTCATAGCGGCCTTTGTGGAGGTCATCACTTCTAGAATACCACAGCCCACAAGATACTCCGAGCTGGGTATTACTGGCCCACTTTATTCCCCGATGTTTGCAGGGAGGTCAGAGCTTGTACCAAATGTCAAAAGTTCTCAAGAAAGCAACAACTCAAATCGCTGCCATTAAAACCCATAGTAGCTTCGGCACCTTTTCAGCAGTGGGGGTTGGACTTCATCAGAGAAATTCATCCTCCCTCAAGAGGTCAGCACAGATGGATCCTGTCTGCAACAGATTATTTCACCAAGTGGATAGAAGCTGTCCCCACCAGAAGCGCATCACACAAAGCCATTATCAGCTTCCTAGAGGATATCATAGCCAGATTCGGCTGTCCTAGCAGGATTATCACCGATAACGCCACTGCTTTCAAATCTGAGCCACTAATTAAGTTCTGTGAACAGTTCTAGATCTTGCTAATTCACTCCACCCCCTACTATCCCCAAGGTAATGGTTGAGCAGAGTCTTCCAACAAAATCCTAGTAAGAATCATCAAAAAGCTGTTGGAGGACAACAAAAGGGCCTGGGATTCAAAATTGAAATTTGCTTTATGGGCTGACAGAGTGACAATGAAGAAATACCTAGGCACTTTTCCTTTTTAGCTAGTCTACGGAGCAGAGGCAGTTTTTCCCACTCATCTCGCCTTACCTGTAGCGAAGTTCTTTTAGGATCATGAAGGAGAGCCAGATCACATGGTCAGGAGAATTCATCAGATAGTAGAAGTGCAACAAATCAGGGAACAGGTCAGGGACATAGCCTATAGTCATCAGCAGAGGATCAAACCGACTTTCGACCGGAAGGGAAAGAAAAAAGAATTCGAGGTCGGGGATTTGGTATTTAAGTGGGATGCCCCTAGGTAGGATAAAGGCAAGCACAGCAAGTTCGACGCTCTCTGGATCAGCCCTTTCAAAATCTCTGAGATTTTCTCCAACAACACATACAGGTTGCAGGATCTGGAGGGTGAAGAGGTTTTCAACAGCCCAATGAATGGGCATTTTCTGAAAAAATGTTTTATTTGAGCCTTAGATGGCTCCTCTGTTTGTAAATATTGTCCTTTTTACCTTTGTGTGTTTTCTTTTTACATGTTTTCGGCTTAATAGGTGACTCCATAGCCCAATAACAAGGCACTGAAGCTACAGAAGGAGTTCTTAGAGCATCGCAGGGACGACTCTATCCCCCATGGAGCCTAATGTTAGCGATATTTCTTGTCTCGGGATTAGGTGTACCTAGGTCTGCAGTTTGCACGGGAAGTACCCGAGCATAACACGAGAGAATCCCATTTTTTAGCAGCAAGTCAAGTGAGCGGGCGAAGTATTAGCCATCGGTGGCCGAGATCTATCCATAGAAGCGGATCGACGACCATCGGGTTTTTGGGGCCGACTAGTTGCCGAGGGTTTAGCAAGGGGAAGCGCCATGGGTCAGAACGAATCTGGACCGTCTAATCTCATTGGGACATGTGGCAAGCCTGTCGACATATTGCAGATCGGGGTTTCGAGGAGCAAACACCCCTCGTTTCATGCATTTTTAAAACCCCGAACCCCGAATTTTCGATAGCGCCTAGGATCAGGCCTATGGTTCTGGCGCCTGGTCGTAAGAGAACAAGCCTGTAGGAGGGGCGTTTATTTTTGTAATTTGGCCACTCGGGCCCCGAAGCGTCAAGCTAAATTGCAGAAGGAAGGCATTGTGATGCCCGATTCGCCGTGAGCTAAATCCCAGTACCTGTTGGAGATTAATGAAGAAAAGAGAGGGTGGTTCAAATCTCACCTCGCTCATTTATTGCAAAGTATGGAGGTCCCGGCTGAAAGTCTACCCAAGAGGGTCCCCTGTACCATTTCTCCTCAAGGATTTCACGCCAAGTCTTCAACTCGCCAGAAGAACCCACACACGCCAAGTCAACATTCAAAGGGTTCAACTACCTCTGGCACCGGCCATGCCGAATTAAGGTAGCATATGACAGAGAAATGCAGGCCAGAGTTGATTGAGGCGATGCCATCCATTAAAAGTTCTGAGACGCCTCTGCTGGGCGAAAATAAGGGGAGAGTATATGTAGGCATTTTTTCCATTTTGTAAGCATCGATGGTTGAGCAGAGCTCCCTACCGTAATGTTTTAACAACTATTCTATCTTTCAGCTTATGCATCTGTATATGAGATTTCTTGTTTTATGACAAACAGTTCTTCTTATTCCGTCTAATTTTCATCTCATGCTAAGAGGGTTCGTGAACGACTGACTCGTGCGAATTATTGCAGTTATGTTATGATAAAAGATTTATTATTACATAATTGTGTCCTCTGGCTTTGCGTTTGAATGTAAGTCGATCTTGTGTTTAAATGCCTTCCTCTACAGTCTGTTAGAAACCTGTTGTTTATAACAGACCTCTGCTTTTCTCTTGTATAAGTCTTCCACCTGTTCACCCTTTACTACAACTCACTGTCTGAAATTTACGCAAGACCTTACTTGCTCATGCATACTTGGCCTGGTTTCAGAGTTGGAACACTATCGTTTTGAGTTTACCTCCATTCGATCACCCATCTATAAACAACCGTGACATAAAACTGATGGGCGTCGGGCTCTGCTCCTGTTAGCAATCCAGGAGTGACTTCCATCGCCAACACAGGGCATCAGTAAGACGTACAAGCAGGTGAGAGAGAGGTTTGCATGGAAAGGCCTCAAGGAAGATGTGATGAAGCATGTCAAAGAATGCACTACATGCCAAGAAAACAAGGATGAGCACATGCACCCTGCAGGACTGTTGCA